>CATOGU010000084.1:10000-12500 GCA_951799445.1 Pseudisothecium myosuroides | reverse complement strand
TCTTTCAATCTATGATTTATTTTTGGTACAATCAAATCTTTAAATCTATGATTTATTTTTGATACATATAAATTTTGAAATGCATGATTTATTTTTGTACATTTCAATTTAGAAATCTATGATTTCTATTTGATACATTTGAAATTTTGAAATCTATGATTTCTTTTTGATACAATTCAATTTTGAAATCTATGATTTCTTTTTGATACAATTCAATTTTGAAATCTATGATTTATTTTTTATGATGGAGTTGGGATTCACTTGTGATAAAAAAAATGGGGAGGGAGTTAAGTGATGGAGTGATATTTTTTATGATGGAGTTGGGATTCACTTGTGATAAAAAAAATGGGGAGGGAGTTAAGTGATGGAGTGATATTTTTTATGATGGAGTTGGGATTCACTTGTGATAAAAAAAATGGGGAGGGAGTTAAGTGATGGAGTGATATTTTTTATGATGGAGTTGGGATTCACTTGTGATAAAAAAAATGGGGAGGGAGTTAAGTGATGGAGTGATATTTTTTATGATGGAGTTGGGATTCACTTGTGATAAAAAAAATGGGGAGGGAGTTAAGTGATGGAGTGATATTTTTTATGATGGAGTTGGGATTCACTTGTGATAAAAAAAATGGGGAGGGAGTTAAGTGATGGAGTGATATTTTTTATGATGGAGTTGGGATTCACTTGTGATAAAAAAAATGGGGAGGGAGTTAAGTGATGGAGTGATATTTTTTATGATGGAGTTGGGATTCACTTGTGATAAAAAAAATGGGGAGGGAGTTAAGTGATGGAGTGATATTTTTTATGATGGAGTTGGGATTCACTTGTGATAAAAAAAATGGGGAGGGAGTTAAGTGATGGAGTGATATTTTTTATGATGGAGTTGGGATTCACTTGTGATAAAAAAAATGGGGAGGGAGTTAAGTGATGGAGTGATATTTTTTATGATGGAGTTGGGATTCACTTGTGATAAAAAAAATGGGGAGGGAGTTAAGTGATGGAGTGATATTTTTTATGATGGAGTTGGGATTCACTTGTGATAAAAAAAATGGGGAGGGAGTTAAGTGATGGAGTGATATTTTTTATGATGGAGTTGGGATTCACTTGTGATAAAAAAAATGGGGAGGGAGTTAAGTGATGGAGTGATATTTTTTATGATGGAGTTGGGATTCACTTGTGATAAAAAAAATGGGGAGGGAGTTAAGTGATGGAGTGATATTTTTTATGATGGAGTTGGGATTCACTTGTGATAAAAAAAATGGGGAGGGAGTTAAGTGATGGAGTGATATTTTTTATGATGGAGTTGGGATTCACTTGTGATAAAAAAAATGGGGAGGGAGTTAAGTGATGGAGTGATATTTTTTATGATGGAGTTGGGATTCACTTGTGATAAAAAAAATGGGGAGGGAGTTAAGTGATGGAGTGATATTTTTTATGATGGAGTTGGGATTCACTTGTGATAAAAAAAATGGGGAGGGAGTTAAGTGATGGAGTGATATTTTTTATGATGGAGTTGGGATTCACTTGTGATAAAAAAAATGGGGAGGGAGTTAAGTGATGGAGTGATATTTTTTATGATGGAGTTGGGATTCACTTGTGATAAAAAAAATGGGGAGGGAGTTAAGTGATGGAGTGATATTTTTTATGATGGAGTTGGGATTCACTTGTGATAAAAAAAATGGGGAGGGAGTTAAGTGATGGAGTGATATTTTTTATGATGGAGTTGGGATTCACTTGTGATAAAAAAAATGGGGAGGGAGTTAAGTGATGGAGTGATATTTTTTATGATGGAGAGAAAAAAAATGGGGAGGGTGTGGATTCGAAGACTAAGTGAAAAAAAAAGGGGTGACAAGGTGGAGGCGTGACAAGGGTCGGGAGTAGTGACAAGAGGCGCAGCGTGACAAGGGTCGGGAGTCGGGACAAGGTGGAGGCGTGACAGGGGTCGGGAGTCGGGACAAGAGGCGCAGCGTGACAAGGTGGAGGCGTGACAGGGGTCGGGAGTCGGGACAAGAGGCACAGCGTGACAAGGTGGAGGGGTGACAAGGGTCGGGAGTCGGGACAAGAGGCGCAGCGGGACAAGGTGGTGGCGTGACAAGGGTCGGGAGTCGGGACAAGAGGGGCAGCGTGACAAGGGTCGGGAGGCGTGACAAGAGGCGCAGCGGGACAAGGGTCGGGAGGCGTGACAAGAGGCGCAGCGGGACAAGGGTCGGGAGTCGTGACAAGAGGCGCAGCGGGACAAGGGTCGGGAGTCGTGACAAGAGGCGGAGCGTGACAAGGTGGAGGCGTGACAGGGGTCGGGAGTCGGGACAAGGGTCGGGAGGCGTGACAAGAGGCGCGGCGTGACAAGGTGGAGGCGTGACGAGAGGCGGGAGGCGTGACAAGAAGAGGAGCCGGCGTGGTGACAAGGCGGGGTGGGCGCTGCGGCTAAGGGGTTGCTCGCATAGGAAGGTGGGTGGTCTTCCAAGAACTTGTTGGTCTCGGATGTGCCTTCGACGCAGGACGG
>CATOGU010000083.1:22500-24314 GCA_951799445.1 Pseudisothecium myosuroides | reverse complement strand
CCTCCCCATTTTTTTTATCACAAGTGAATCCCAACTCCATCATAAAAAATATCACTCCATCACTTAACTCCCTCCCCATTTTTTTTATCACAAGTGAATCCCAACTCCATCATAAAAAATATCACTCCATCACTTAACTCCCTCCCCATTTTTTTTATCACAAGTGAATCCCAACTCCATCATAAAAAATATCACTCCATCACTTAACTCCCTCCCCATTTTTTTTATCACAAGTGAATCCCAACTCCATCATAAAAAATATCACTCCATCACTTAACTCCCTCCCCATTTTTTTTATCACAAGTGAATCCCAACTCCATCATAAAAAATATCACTCCATCACTTAACTCCCTCCCCATTTTTTTTATCACAAGTGAATCCCAACTCCATCATAAAAAATATCACTCCATCACTTAACTCCCTCCCCATTTTTTTTATCACAAGTGAATCCCAACTCCATCATAAAAAATATCACTCCATCACTTAACTCCCTCCCCATTTTTTTTATCACAAGTGAATCCCAACTCCATCATAAAAAATATCACTCCATCACTTAACTCCCTCCCCATTTTTTTTATCACAAGTGAATCCCAACTCCATCATAAAAAATATCACTCCATCACTTAACTCCCTCCCCATTTTTTTTATCACAAGTGAATCCCAACTCCATCATAAAAAATATCACTCCATCACTTAACTCCCTCCCCATTTTTTTTATCACAAGTGAATCCCAACTCCATCATAAAAAATATCACTCCATCACTTAACTCCCTCCCCATTTTTTTTATCACAAGTGAATCCCAACTCCATCATAAAAAATATCACTCCATCACTTAACTCCCTCCCCATTTTTTTTATCACAAGTGAATCCCAACTCCATCATAAAAAATATCACTCCATCACTTAACTCCCTCCCCATTTTTTTTATCACAAGTGAATCCCAACTCCATCATAAAAAATATCACTCCATCACTTAACTCCCTCCCCATTTTTTTTATCACAAGTGAATCCCAACTCCATCATAAAAAATATCACTCCATCACTTAACTCCCTCCCCATTTTTTTTATCACAAGTGAATCCCAACTCCATCATAAAAAATATCACTCCATCACTTAACTCCCTCCCCATTTTTTTTATCACAAGTGAATCCCAACTCCATCATAAAAAATATCACTCCATCACTTAACTCCCTCCCCATTTTTTTTATCACAAGTGAATCCCAACTCCATCATAAAAAATATCACTCCATCACTTAACTCCCTCCCCATTTTTTTTTATCACAAGTGAATCCCAACTCCATCATAAAAAATATCACTCCATCACTTAACTCCCTCCCCATTTTTTTTATCACAAGTGAATCCCAACTCCATCATAAAAAATATCACTCCATCACTTAACTCCCTCCCCATTTTTTTTATCACAAGTGAATCCCAACTCCATCATAAAAAATATCACTCCATCACTTAACTCCCTCCCCATTTTTTTTATCACAAGTGAATCCCAACTCCATCATAAAAAATATCACTCCATCACTTAACTCCCTCCCCATTTTTTTTATCACAAGTGAATCCCAACTCCATCATAAAAAATATCACTCCATCACTTAACTCCCTCCCCATTTTTTTTATCACAAGTGAATCCCAACTCCATCATAAAAAATATCACTCCATCACTTAACTCCCTCCCCATTTTTTTTATCACAAGTGAATCCCAACTCCATCATAAAAAATATCACTCCATCACTTAACTCCCTCCCCATTTTTTTTATCACAAGTGAATCCCAACTCCATCATAAAAAATATCACTCCATCAC
>CATOGU010000083.1:10000-12500 GCA_951799445.1 Pseudisothecium myosuroides | reverse complement strand
CAACCCCTTAGCCGCAGCGCCCACCCCGCCTTGTCACCACGCCGGCTCCTCTTCTTGTCACGCCTCCCGCCTCTCGTCACGCCTCCACCTTGTCACGCCGCGCCTCTTGTCACGCCTCCCGACCCTTGTCCCGACTCCCGACCCCTGTCACGCCTCCACCTTGTCACGCTCCGCCTCTTGTCACGACTCCCGACCCTTGTCCCGCTGCGCCTCTTGTCACGACTCCCGACCCTTGTCCCGCTGCGCCTCTTGTCACGCCTCCCGACCCTTGTCCCGCTGCGCCTCTTGTCACGCCTCCCGACCCTTGTCACGCTGCCCCTCTTGTCCCGACTCCCGACCCTTGTCACGCCACCACCTTGTCCCGCTGCGCCTCTTGTCCCGACTCCCGACCCTTGTCACCCCTCCACCTTGTCACGCTGTGCCTCTTGTCCCGACTCCCGACCCCTGTCACGCCTCCACCTTGTCACGCTGCGCCTCTTGTCCCGACTCCCGACCCCTGTCACGCCTCCACCTTGTCCCGACTCCCGACCCTTGTCACGCTGCGCCTCTTGTCACTACTCCCGACCCTTGTCACGCCTCCACCTTGTCACCCCTTTTTTTTTCACTTAGTCTTCGAATCCACACCCTCCCCATTTTTTTTCTCTCCATCATAAAAAATATCACTCCATCACTTAACTCCCTCCCCATTTTTTTTATCACAAGTGAATCCCAACTCCATCATAAAAAATATCACTCCATCACTTAACTCCCTCCCCATTTTTTTTATCACAAGTGAATCCCAACTCCATCATAAAAAATATCACTCCATCACTTAACTCCCTCCCCATTTTTTTTATCACAAGTGAATCCCAACTCCATCATAAAAAATATCACTCCATCACTTAACTCCCTCCCCATTTTTTTTATCACAAGTGAATCCCAACTCCATCATAAAAAATATCACTCCATCACTTAACTCCCTCCCCATTTTTTTTATCACAAGTGAATCCCAACTCCATCATAAAAAATATCACTCCATCACTTAACTCCCTCCCCATTTTTTTTATCACAAGTGAATCCCAACTCCATCATAAAAAATATCACTCCATCACTTAACTCCCTCCCCATTTTTTTTATCACAAGTGAATCCCAACTCCATCATAAAAAATATCACTCCATCACTTAACTCCCTCCCCATTTTTTTTATCACAAGTGAATCCCAACTCCATCATAAAAAATATCACTCCATCACTTAACTCCCTCCCCATTTTTTTTATCACAAGTGAATCCCAACTCCATCATAAAAAATATCACTCCATCACTTAACTCCCTCCCCATTTTTTTTATCACAAGTGAATCCCAACTCCATCATAAAAAATATCACTCCATCACTTAACTCCCTCCCCATTTTTTTTATCACAAGTGAATCCCAACTCCATCATAAAAAATATCACTCCATCACTTAACTCCCTCCCCATTTTTTTTATCACAAGTGAATCCCAACTCCATCATAAAAAATATCACTCCATCACTTAACTCCCTCCCCATTTTTTTTATCACAAGTGAATCCCAACTCCATCATAAAAAATATCACTCCATCACTTAACTCCCTCCCCATTTTTTTTATCACAAGTGAATCCCAACTCCATCATAAAAAATATCACTCCATCACTTAACTCCCTCCCCATTTTTTTTATCACAAGTGAATCCCAACTCCATCATAAAAAATATCACTCCATCACTTAACTCCCTCCCCATTTTTTTTATCACAAGTGAATCCCAACTCCATCATAAAAAATATCACTCCATCACTTAACTCCCTCCCCATTTTTTTTATCACAAGTGAATCCCAACTCCATCATAAAAAATATCACTCCATCACTTAACTCCCTCCCCATTTTTTTTATCACAAGTGAATCCCAACTCCATCATAAAAAATATCACTCCATCACTTAACTCCCTCCCCATTTTTTTTATCACAAGTGAATCCCAACTCCATCATAAAAAATATCACTCCATCACTTAACTCCCTCCCCATTTTTTTTATCACAAGTGAATCCCAACTCCATCATAAAAAATATCACTCCATCACTTAACTCCCTCCCCATTTTTTTTATCACAAGTGAATCCCAACTCCATCATAAAAAATATCACTCCATCACTTAACTCCCTCCCCATTTTTTTTATCACAAGTGAATCCCAACTCCATCATAAAAAATATCACTCCATCACTTAACTCCCTCCCCATTTTTTTTATCACAAGTGAATCCCAACTCCATCATAAAAAATAAATCATAGATTTCAAAATTGAATTGTATCAAAAAGAAATCATAGATTTCAAAATTGAATTGTATCAAAAAGAAATCATAGATTTCAAAATTTCAAATGTATCAAATAGAAATCATAGATTTCTAAATTGAAATGTACAAAAATAAATCATGCATTTCAAAATTTATATGTATCAAAAATAAATCATAGATTTAAAGATTTGATTGTACCAAAAATAAATCATAGATTGAAA
>CATOGU010000082.1:20000-22500 GCA_951799445.1 Pseudisothecium myosuroides | reverse complement strand
ATTTACATTTGGTAGGGTTTAGGGTTTAGGGTTTAGGGTTTCGGTTTAGGGTTTAGGGTTTCGGTTTAGGGTATAGGGTTTCGGTTTAGGCTTTTAAATTTTGAAATTTATGATTTAAATTTGGTACATTTAAATTCTGAAATCTATGATTTATTTTTGGTACATTTAAATTCTGAAATTAATGATTTATTTTTGGTACATTTCAATCTTTAAACTTATGATTAATTTTTGGTACATTTAAATTCTGAAATTAATGATTTATTTTTGGTACATTTCAATCTTTAAACTTATGATTTATTTTTGGTACATTTAAATCTTTAAACTTATGATTTATTTTTGGTACATTTAAATCTTTCAATCTATGATTTATTTTTGGTACAATCAAATCTTTAAATCTATGATTTATTTTTGATACATATAAATTTTGAAATGCATGATTTATTTTTGTACATTTCAATTTAGAAATCTATGATTTCTATTTGATACATTTGAAATTTTGAAATCTATGATTTCTTTTTGATACAATTCAATTTTGAAATCTATGATTTCTTTTTGATACAATTCAATTTTGAAATCTATGATTTATTTTTTATGATGGAGTTGGGATTCACTTGTGATAAAAAAAATGGGGAGGGAGTTAAGTGATGGAGTGATATTTTTTATGATGGAGTTGGGATTCACTTGTGATAAAAAAAATGGGGAGGGAGTTAAGTGATGGAGTGATATTTTTTATGATGGAGTTGGGATTCACTTGTGATAAAAAAAATGGGGAGGGAGTTAAGTGATGGAGTGATATTTTTTATGATGGAGTTGGGATTCACTTGTGATAAAAAAAATGGGGAGGGAGTTAAGTGATGGAGTGATATTTTTTATGATGGAGTTGGGATTCACTTGTGATAAAAAAAATGGGGAGGGAGTTAAGTGATGGAGTGATATTTTTTATGATGGAGTTGGGATTCACTTGTGATAAAAAAAATGGGGAGGGAGTTAAGTGATGGAGTGATATTTTTTATGATGGAGTTGGGATTCACTTGTGATAAAAAAAATGGGGAGGGAGTTAAGTGATGGAGTGATATTTTTTATGATGGAGTTGGGATTCACTTGTGATAAAAAAAATGGGGAGGGAGTTAAGTGATGGAGTGATATTTTTTATGATGGAGTTGGGATTCACTTGTGATAAAAAAAATGGGGAGGGAGTTAAGTGATGGAGTGATATTTTTTATGATGGAGTTGGGATTCACTTGTGATAAAAAAAATGGGGAGGGAGTTAAGTGATGGAGTGATATTTTTTATGATGGAGTTGGGATTCACTTGTGATAAAAAAAATGGGGAGGGAGTTAAGTGATGGAGTGATATTTTTTATGATGGAGTTGGGATTCACTTGTGATAAAAAAAATGGGGAGGGAGTTAAGTGATGGAGTGATATTTTTTATGATGGAGTTGGGATTCACTTGTGATAAAAAAAATGGGGAGGGAGTTAAGTGATGGAGTGATATTTTTTATGATGGAGTTGGGATTCACTTGTGATAAAAAAAATGGGGAGGGAGTTAAGTGATGGAGTGATATTTTTTATGATGGAGTTGGGATTCACTTGTGATAAAAAAAATGGGGAGGGAGTTAAGTGATGGAGTGATATTTTTTATGATGGAGTTGGGATTCACTTGTGATAAAAAAAATGGGGAGGGAGTTAAGTGATGGAGTGATATTTTTTATGATGGAGTTGGGATTCACTTGTGATAAAAAAAATGGGGAGGGAGTTAAGTGATGGAGTGATATTTTTTATGATGGAGTTGGGATTCACTTGTGATAAAAAAAATGGGGAGGGAGTTAAGTGATGGAGTGATATTTTTTATGATGGAGTTGGGATTCACTTGTGATAAAAAAAATGGGGAGGGAGTTAAGTGATGGAGTGATATTTTTTATGATGGAGTTGGGATTCACTTGTGATAAAAAAAATGGGGAGGGAGTTAAGTGATGGAGTGATATTTTTTATGATGGAGTTGGGATTCACTTGTGATAAAAAAAATGGGGAGGGAGTTAAGTGATGGAGTGATATTTTTTATGATGGAGTTGGGATTCACTTGTGATAAAAAAAATGGGGAGGGAGTTAAGTGATGGAGTGATATTTTTTATGATGGAGTTGGGATTCACTTGTGATAAAAAAAATGGGGAGGGAGTTAAGTGATGGAGTGATATTTTTTATGATGGAGAGAAAAAAAATGGGGAGGGTGTGGATTCGAAGACTAAGTGAAAAAAAAAGGGGTGACAAGGTGGAGGCGTGACAAGGGTCGGGAGTAGTGACAAGAGGCGCAGCGTGACAAGGGTCGGGAGTCGGGACAAGGTGGAGGCGTGACAGGGGTCGGGAGTCGGGACAAGAGGCGCAGCGTGACAAGGTGGAGGCGTGACAGGGGTCGGGAGTCGGGACAAGAGGCACAGCGTGACAAGGTGGAGGGGTGACAAGGGTCGGGAGTCGGGACAAGAGGCGCAGCGGGACAAGGTG
>CATOGU010000082.1:7500-10000 GCA_951799445.1 Pseudisothecium myosuroides | reverse complement strand
TGGAGTGATATTTTTTATGATGGAGTTGGGATTCACTTGTGATAAAAAAAATGGGGAGGGAGTTAAGTGATGGAGTGATATTTTTTATGATGGAGTTGGGATTCACTTGTGATAAAAAAAATGGGGAGGGAGTTAAGTGATGGAGTGATATTTTTTATGATGGAGTTGGGATTCACTTGTGATAAAAAAAATGGGGAGGGAGTTAAGTGATGGAGTGATATTTTTTATGATGGAGTTGGGATTCACTTGTGATAAAAAAAATGGGGAGGGAGTTAAGTGATGGAGTGATATTTTTTATGATGGAGTTGGGATTCACTTGTGATAAAAAAAATGGGGAGGGAGTTAAGTGATGGAGTGATATTTTTTATGATGGAGTTGGGATTCACTTGTGATAAAAAAAATGGGGAGGGAGTTAAGTGATGGAGTGATATTTTTTATGATGGAGTTGGGATTCACTTGTGATAAAAAAAATGGGGAGGGAGTTAAGTGATGGAGTGATATTTTGTATGATGGAGTTGGGATTCACTTGTGATAAAAAAAATGGGGAGGGAGTTAAGTGATGGAGTGATATTTTTTATGATGGAGTTGGGATTCACTTGTGATAAAAAAATTGGGGAGGGAGTTAAGTGATGGAGTGATATTTTTTATGATGGAGTTGGGATTCACTTGTGATAAAAAAATGGGGAGGGAGTTAAGTGATGGAGTGATATTTTTTATGATGGAGTTGGGATTCACTTGTGATAAAAAAAATGGGGAGGGAGTTAAGTGATGGAGTGATATTTTTTATGATGGAGTTGGGATTCACTTGTGATAAAAAAATGGGGAGGGAGTTAAGTGATGGAGTGATATTTTTTATGATGGAGTTGGGATTCACTTGTGATAAAAAAAATGGGGAGGGAGTTAAGTGATGGAGTGATATTTTTTATGATGGAGTTGGGATTCACTTGTGATAAAAAAAATGGGGAGGGAGTTAAGTGATGGAGTGATATTTTTTATGATGGAGTTGGGATTCACTTGTGATAAAAAAATGGGGAGGGAGTTAAGTGATGGAGTGATATTTTTTATGATGGAGTTGGGATTCACTTGTGATAAAAAAAATGGGGAGGGAGTTAAGTGATGGAGTGATATTTTTTATGATGGAGTTGGGATTCACTTGTGATAAAAAAAATGGGGAGGGAGTTAAGTGATGGAGTGATATTTTTTATGATGGAGTTGGGATTCACTTGTGATAAAAAAAATGGGGAGGGAGTTAAGTGATGGAGTGATATTTTTTATGATGGAGTTGGGATTCACTTGTGATAAAAAAAATGGGGAGGGAGTTAAGTGATGGAGTGATATTTTTTATGATGGAGTTGGGATTCACTTGTGATAAAAAAAATGGGGAGGGAGTTAAGTGATGGAGTGATATTTTTTATGATGGAGTTGGGATTCACTTGTGATAAAAAAAATGGGGAGGGAGTTAAGTGATGGAGTGATATTTTTTATGATGGAGAGAAAAAAATGGGGAGGGTGTGGATTCGAAGACTAAGTGAAAAAAAAAGGGGTGACAAGGTGGAGGCGTGACAAGGGTCGGGAGTAGTGACAAGAGGCGCAGCGTGACAAGGGTCGGGAGTCGGGACAAGGTGGAGGCGTGACAGGGGTCGGGAGTCGGGACAAGAGGCGCAGCGTGACAAGGTGGAGGCGTGACAGGGGTCGGGAGTCGGGACAAGAGGCACAGCGTGACAAGGTGGAGGGGTGACAAGGGTCGGGAGTCGGGACAAGAGGCGCAGCGGGACAAGGTGGTGGCGTGACAAGGGTCGGGAGTCGGGACAAGAGGGGCAGCGTGACAAGGGTCGGGAGGCGTGACAAGAGGCGCAGCGGGACAAGGGTCGGGAGGCGTGACAAGAGGCGCAGCGGGACAAGGGTCGGGAGTCGTGACAAGAGGCGCAGCGGGACAAGGGTCGGGAGTCGTGACAAGAGGCGGAGCGTGACAAGGTGGAGGCGTGACAGGGGTCGGGAGTCGGGACAAGGGTCGGGAGGCGTGACAAGAGGCGCGGCGTGACAAGGTGGAGGCGTGACGAGAGGCGGGAGGCGTGACAAGAAGAGGAGCCGGCGTGGTGACAAGGCGGGGTGGGCGCTGCGGCTAAGGGGTTGCTCGCATAGGAAGGTGGGTGGTCTTCCAAGAACTTGTTGGTCTCGGATGTGCCTTCGACGCAGGACGGGGGGGCCTGCCGAATCCCACAGAGAGTACTATGTGGGGGAAGGGTTCCTCCGGGGCCTGCTGCTACCTTTCACGGGGATCCTCAGGGACGGCGCGACCGGACGACTTGCTTGGTGCCTACGGGTCCCGACTGGTTCGTTGATGGTCATTGCGCTCAGTACTGGTGTGATCGTTTGAAACGTGAGTGGTGGTGGCTGGTGTCCCGGGGAACGTGATTCGCATTGCGAAAGCTTGGGTGAACAAAAGTTTGAGGCTTGGATTTTGTGCGATGGGAAGGCTGGTGCCGCTGTGTAGCATTCG
>CATOGU010000081.1:20000-21422 GCA_951799445.1 Pseudisothecium myosuroides | reverse complement strand
ATTCACTTGTGATAAAAAAAATGGGGAGGGAGTTAAGTGATGGAGTGATATTTTTTATGATGGAGTTGGGATTCACTTGTGATAAAAAAAATGGGGAGGGAGTTAAGTGATGGAGTGATATTTTTTATGATGGAGTTGGGATTCACTTGTGATAAAAAAAATGGGGAGGGAGTTAAGTGATGGAGTGATATTTTTTATGATGGAGTTGGGATTCACTTGTGATAAAAAAAATGGGGAGGGAGTTAAGTGATGGAGTGATATTTTTTATGATGGAGTTGGGATTCACTTGTGATAAAAAAAATGGGGAGGGAGTTAAGTGATGGAGTGATATTTTTTATGATGGAGTTGGGATTCACTTGTGATAAAAAAAATGGGGAGGGAGTTAAGTGATGGAGTGATATTTTTTATGATGGAGTTGGGATTCACTTGTGATAAAAAAAATGGGGAGGGAGTTAAGTGATGGAGTGATATTTTTTATGATGGAGAGAAAAAAAATGGGGAGGGTGTGGATTCGAAGACTAAGTGAAAAAAAAAAGGGGTGACAAGGTGGAGGCGTGACAAGGGTCGGGAGTAGTGACAAGAGGCGCAGCGTGACAAGGGTCGGGAGTCGGGACAAGGTGGAGGCGTGACAGGGGTCGGGAGTCGGGACAAGAGGCGCAGCGTGACAAGGTGGAGGCGTGACAGGGGTCGGGAGTCGGGACAAGAGGCACAGCGTGACAAGGTGGAGGGGGTGACAAGGGTCGGGAGTCGGGACAAGAGGCGCAGCGGGACAAGGTGGTGGCGTGACAAGGGTCGGGAGTCGGGACAAGAGGGGCAGCGTGACAAGGGTCGGGAGGCGTGACAAGAGGCGCAGCGGGACAAGGGTCGGGAGGCGTGACAAGAGGCGCAGCGGGACAAGGGTCGGGAGTCGTGACAAGAGGCGCAGCGGGACAAGGGTCGGGAGTCGTGACAAGAGGCGGAGCGTGACAAGGTGGAGGCGTGACAGGGGTCGGGAGTCGGGACAAGGGTCGGGAGGCGTGACAAGAGGCGCGGCGTGACAAGGTGGAGGCGTGACGAGAGGCGGGAGGCGTGACAAGAAGAGGAGCCGGCGTGGTGACAAGGCGGGGTGGGCGCTGCGGCTAAGGGGTTGCTCGCATAGGAAGGTGGGTGGTCTTCCAAGAACTTGTTGGTCTCGGATGTGCCTTCGACGCAGGACGGGGGGGCCTGCCGAATCCCACAGAGAGTACTATGTGGGGGAAGGGTTCCTCCGGGGCCTGCTGCTACCTTTCACGGGGATCCTCAGGGACGGCGCGACCGGACGACTTGCTTGGTGCCTACGGGTCCCGACTGGTTCGTTGATGGTCATTGCGCTCAGTACTGGTGTGATCGTTTGAAACGTGAGTGGTGGTGGCTGGTGTCCCGGGGAACGTGATTCGCATTGCG
>CATOGU010000080.1:25000-26315 GCA_951799445.1 Pseudisothecium myosuroides | reverse complement strand
CATTTTTTTTATCACAAGTGAATCCCAACTCCATCATAAAAAATATCACTCCATCACTTAACTCCCTCCCCATTTTTTTTATCACAAGTGAATCCCAACTCCATCATAAAAAATATCACTCCATCACTTAACTCCCTCCCCATTTTTTTTATCACAAGTGAATCCCAACTCCATCATAAAAAATATCACTCCATCACTTAACTCCCTCCCCATTTTTTTTATCACAAGTGAATCCCAACTCCATCATAAAAAATATCACTCCATCACTTAACTCCCTCCCCATTTTTTTTATCACAAGTGAATCCCAACTCCATCATAAAAAATATCACTCCATCACTTAACTCCCTCCCCATTTTTTTTATCACAAGTGAATCCCAACTCCATCATAAAAAATATCACTCCATCACTTAACTCCCTCCCCATTTTTTTTATCACAAGTGAATCCCAACTCCATCATAAAAAATATCACTCCATCACTTAACTCCCTCCCCATTTTTTTTATCACAAGTGAATCCCAACTCCATCATAAAAAATAAATCATAGATTTCAAAATTGAATTGTATCAAAAAGAAATCATAGATTTCAAAATTGAATTGTATCAAAAAGAAATCATAGATTTCAAAATTTCAAATGTATCAAATAGAAATCATAGATTTCTAAATTGAAATGTACAAAAATAAATCATGCATTTCAAAATTTATATGTATCAAAAATAAATCATAGATTTAAAGATTTGATTGTACCAAAAATAAATCATAGATTGAAAGATTTAAATGTACCAAAAATAAATCATAAGTTTAAAGATTTAAATGTACCAAAAATAAATCATAAGTTTAAAGATTGAAATGTACCAAAAATAAATCATTAATTTCAGAATTTAAATGTACCAAAAATTAATCATAAGTTTAAAGATTGAAATGTACCAAAAATAAATCATTAATTTCAGAATTTAAATGTACCAAAAATAAATCATAGATTTCAGAATTTAAATGTACCAAATTTAAATCATAAATTTCAAAATTTAAAAGCCTAAACCGAAACCCTATACCCTAAACCGAAACCCTAAACCCTAAACCGAAACCCTAAACCCTAAACCCTAAACCCTACCAAATGTAAATCATAAATTATAAGATTTAAATGTACCAAATGTAAATCATAAATTATAAGATTTAAATGTACCAATAATAAATCATAATTTATGTGATTTAAATGTACCAATAATAAATCATAAATTATATGATTTAAATGTACCAATAATAAATTATTTATTTCAAGATTTAAATGTACCAATAATAAATCATAAATTGTATGATTT
>CATOGU010000080.1:12500-15000 GCA_951799445.1 Pseudisothecium myosuroides | reverse complement strand
AAGTGAATCCCAACTCCATCATAAAAAATATCACTCCATCACTTAACTCCCTCCCCATTTTTTTTATCACAAGTGAATCCCAACTCCATCATAAAAAATATCACTCCATCACTTAACTCCCTCCCCATTTTTTTTATCACAAGTGAATCCCAACTCCATCATAAAAAATATCACTCCATCACTTAACTCCCTCCCCATTTTTTTTATCACAAGTGAATCCCAACTCCATCATAAAAAATATCACTCCATCACTTAACTCCCTCCCCATTTTTTTTATCACAAGTGAATCCCAACTCCATCATAAAAAATATCACTCCATCACTTAACTCCCTCCCCATTTTTTTTATCACAAGTGAATCCCAACTCCATCATAAAAAATATCACTCCATCACTTAACTCCCTCCCCATTTTTTTTATCACAAGTGAATCCCAACTCCATCATAAAAAATATCACTCCATCACTTAACTCCCTCCCCATTTTTTTTATCACAAGTGAATCCCAACTCCATCATAAAAAATATCACTCCATCACTTAACTCCCTCCCCATTTTTTTTATCACAAGTGAATCCCAACTCCATCATAAAAAATATCACTCCATCACTTAACTCCCTCCCCATTTTTTTTATCACAAGTGAATCCCAACTCCATCATAAAAAATATCACTCCATCACTTAACTCCCTCCCCATTTTTTTTATCACAAGTGAATCCCAACTCCATCATAAAAAATATCACTCCATCACTTAACTCCCTCCCCATTTTTTTTATCACAAGTGAATCCCAACTCCATCATAAAAAATATCACTCCATCACTTAACTCCCTCCCCATTTTTTTTATCACAAGTGAATCCCAACTCCATCATAAAAAATATCACTCCATCACTTAACTCCCTCCCCATTTTTTTTATCACAAGTGAATCCCAACTCCATCATAAAAAATAAATCATAGATTTCAAAATTGAATTGTATCAAAAAGAAATCATAGATTTCAAAATTGAATTGTATCAAAAAGAAATCATAGATTTCAAAATTTCAAATGTATCAAATAGAAATCATAGATTTCTAAATTGAAATGTACAAAAATAAATCATGCATTTCAAAATTTATATGTATCAAAAATAAATCATAGATTTAAAGATTTGATTGTACCAAAAATAAATCATAGATTGAAAGATTTAAATGTACCAAAAATAAATCATAAGTTTAAAGATTTAAATGTACCAAAAATAAATCATAAGTTTAAAGATTGAAATGTACCAAAAATAAATCATTAATTTCAGAATTTAAATGTACCAAAAATTAATCATAAGTTTAAAGATTGAAATGTACCAAAAATAAATCATTAATTTCAGAATTTAAATGTACCAAAAATAAATCATAGATTTCAGAATTTAAATGTACCAAATTTAAATCATAAATTTCAAAATTTAAAAGCCTAAACCGAAACCCTATACCCTAAACCGAAACCCTAAACCCTAAACCGAAACCCTAAACCCTAAACCCTAAACCCTACCAAATGTAAATCATAAATTATAAGATTTAAATGTACCAAATGTAAATCATAAATTATAAGATTTAAATGTACCAATAATAAATCATAATTTATGTGATTTAAATGTACCAATAATAAATCATAAATTATATGATTTAAATGTACCAATAATAAATTATTTATTTCAAGATTTAAATGTACCAATAATAAATCATAAATTGTATGATTTAAATGTACCAATAATAAATCATATATTTCAAGATTTAAATGTACCAATAATAAATCATAAATTATATGAACTAAATGTACTAATAATAAATAATATATTTCAAGATTTAAATGTACCAATAATAAATCATAAATTATATGAACTAAATGTACCAATAATAAATCATATATTTCAAGATTTAAATGTACCAATAATAAATCATAAATTATATGAACTAAATGTACCAATAATAAATCATATATTTCAAGATTTAAAAGTACCAAAATTAATTACTTGGTACTTTTCACTCTAACTCCAATTTTTTTCCAAATATACCTTATCCATTTTCCTACATCCCTCAAAATTTATAATCATTCCTTTTCCAAAAAAATAAATTTAATGGTAAGACTAGAGTTTGAAAAGAAGTTTTTGAAAATTTAAAAGTACCAAGAATAGTAACTTGGTAATTTTTAATTTAACTTCAAAATAATTTGGTGCCTTGGGCATTTAGAGGTTAAAAGCCAAAATAAAATGGATAATAGGTGAATGCATTTTTCCTATTGGTTTAGGAATAATTTATTTTTTTGGAAGAATGGTCCTTCTTCCCCATTGGATCCAGCCCTTGGATTCCTCGCTTGCCTTGAATTCCAACCTTGGATTCTTTTCTGCGATTTAATTTTTAGTTGAATTTCTTTTTAATTGAGTGGAAAAATATTTTCTAAATTTTTAGAAAATGGATGCAGCACCGGGACTTCCCGGGAGGTCACCCATCCCAGTACTATTCCGGCCCAAAGGCGCTTA
>CATOGU010000080.1:0-5000 GCA_951799445.1 Pseudisothecium myosuroides | reverse complement strand
CAGGGGGCTAAACGCTTCGGGACTTCATCAGGGCCTAACCGTCACGTCGCGCTGCTAGCGGGACCATAGAGGGAAAACACTTCAACCGAGACGAATGCTACACAGCGGCACCAGCCTTCCCATCGCACAAAATCCAAGCCTCAAACTTTTGTTCACCCAAGCTTTCGCAATGCGAATCACGTTCCCCGGGACACCAGCCACCACCACTCACGTTTCAAACGATCACACCAGTACTGAGCGCAATGACCATCAACGAACCAGTCGGGACCCGTAGGCACCAAGCAAGTCGTCCGGTCGCGCCGTCCCTGAGGATCCCCGTGAAAGGTAGCAGCAGGCCCCGGAGGAACCCTTCCCCCACATAGTACTCTCTGTGGGATTCGGCAGGCCCCCCCGTCCTGCGTCGAAGGCACATCCGAGACCAACAAGTTCTTGGAAGACCACCCACCTTCCTATGCGAGCAACCCCTTAGCCGCAGCGCCCACCCCGCCTTGTCACCACGCCGGCTCCTCTTCTTGTCACGCCTCCCGCCTCTCGTCACGCCTCCACCTTGTCACGCCGCGCCTCTTGTCACGCCTCCCGACCCTTGTCCCGACTCCCGACCCCTGTCACGCCTCCACCTTGTCACGCTCCGCCTCTTGTCACGACTCCCGACCCTTGTCCCGCTGCGCCTCTTGTCACGACTCCCGACCCTTGTCCCGCTGCGCCTCTTGTCACGCCTCCCGACCCTTGTCCCGCTGCGCCTCTTGTCACGCCTCCCGACCCTTGTCACGCTGCCCCTCTTGTCCCGACTCCCGACCCTTGTCACGCCACCACCTTGTCCCGCTGCGCCTCTTGTCCCGACTCCCGACCCTTGTCACCCCTCCACCTTGTCACGCTGTGCCTCTTGTCCCGACTCCCGACCCCTGTCACGCCTCCACCTTGTCACGCTGCGCCTCTTGTCCCGACTCCCGACCCCTGTCACGCCTCCACCTTGTCCCGACTCCCGACCCTTGTCACGCTGCGCCTCTTGTCACTACTCCCGACCCTTGTCACGCCTCCACCTTGTCACCCCTTTTTTTTTCACTTAGTCTTCGAATCCACACCCTCCCCATTTTTTTTCTCTCCATCATAAAAAATATCACTCCATCACTTAACTCCCTCCCCATTTTTTTTATCACAAGTGAATCCCAACTCCATCATAAAAAATATCACTCCATCACTTAACTCCCTCCCCATTTTTTTTATCACAAGTGAATCCCAACTCCATCATAAAAAATATCACTCCATCACTTAACTCCCTCCCCATTTTTTTTATCACAAGTGAATCCCAACTCCATCATAAAAAATATCACTCCATCACTTAACTCCCTCCCCATTTTTTTTATCACAAGTGAATCCCAACTCCATCATAAAAAATATCACTCCATCACTTAACTCCCTCCCCATTTTTTTTATCACAAGTGAATCCCAACTCCATCATAAAAAATATCACTCCATCACTTAACTCCCTCCCCATTTTTTTTATCACAAGTGAATCCCAACTCCATCATAAAAAATATCACTCCATCACTTAACTCCCTCCCCATTTTTTTTATCACAAGTGAATCCCAACTCCATCATAAAAAATATCACTCCATCACTTAACTCCCTCCCCATTTTTTTTATCACAAGTGAATCCCAACTCCATCATAAAAAATATCACTCCATCACTTAACTCCCTCCCCATTTTTTTTATCACAAGTGAATCCCAACTCCATCATAAAAAATATCACTCCATCACTTAACTCCCTCCCCATTTTTTTTATCACAAGTGAATCCCAACTCCATCATAAAAAATATCACTCCATCACTTAACTCCCTCCCCATTTTTTTTATCACAAGTGAATCCCAACTCCATCATAAAAAATATCACTCCATCACTTAACTCCCTCCCCATTTTTTTTATCACAAGTGAATCCCAACTCCATCATAAAAAATATCACTCCATCACTTAACTCCCTCCCCATTTTTTTTATCACAAGTGAATCCCAACTCCATCATAAAAAATATCACTCCATCACTTAACTCCCTCCCCATTTTTTTTATCACAAGTGAATCCCAACTCCATCATAAAAAATATCACTCCATCACTTAACTCCCTCCCCATTTTTTTTATCACAAGTGAATCCCAACTCCATCATAAAAAATATCACTCCATCACTTAACTCCCTCCCCATTTTTTTTATCACAAGTGAATCCCAACTCCATCATAAAAAATATCACTCCATCACTTAACTCCCTCCCCATTTTTTTTATCACAAGTGAATCCCAACTCCATCATAAAAAATATCACTCCATCACTTAACTCCCTCCCCATTTTTTTTATCACAAGTGAATCCCAACCTCCATCATAAAAAATATCACTCCATCACTTAACTCCCTCCCCATTTTTTTTATCACAAGTGAATCCCAACTCCATCATAAAAAATATCACTCCATCACTTAACTCCCTCCCCATTTTTTTTATCACAAGTGAATCCCAACTCCATCATAAAAAATATCACTCCATCACTTAACTCCCTCCCCATTTTTTTTATCACAAGTGAATCCCAACTCCATCATAAAAAATATCACTCCATCACTTAACTCCCTCCCCATTTTTTTTATCACAAGTGAATCCCAACTCCATCATAAAAAATATCACTCCATCACTTAACTCCCTCCCCATTTTTTTTATCACAAGTGAATCCCAACTCCATCATAAAAAATAAATCATAGATTTCAAAATTGAATTGTATCAAAAAGAAATCATAGATTTCAAAATTGAATTGTATCAAAAAGAAATCATAGATTTCAAAATTTCAAATGTATCAAATAGAAATCATAGATTTCTAAATTGAAATGTACAAAAATAAATCATGCATTTCAAAATTTATATGTATCAAAAATAAATCATAGATTTAAAGATTTGATTGTACCAAAAATAAATCATAGATTGAAAGATTTAAATGTACCAAAAATAAATCATAAGTTTAAAGATTTAAATGTACCAAAAATAAATCATAAGTTTAAAGATTGAAATGTACCAAAAATAAATCATTAATTTCAGAATTTAAATGTACCAAAAATTAATCATAAGTTTAAAGATTGAAATGTACCAAAAATAAATCATTAATTTCAGAATTTAAATGTACCAAAAATAAATCATAGATTTCAGAATTTAAATGTACCAAATTTAAATCATAAATTTCAAAATTTAAAAGCCTAAACCGAAACCCTATACCCTAAACCGAAACCCTAAACCCTAAACCGAAACCCTAAACCCTAAACCCTAAACCCTACCAAATGTAAATCATAAATTATAAGATTTAAATGTACCAAATGTAAATCATAAATTATAAGATTTAAATGTACCAATAATAAATCATAATTTATGTGATTTAAATGTACCAATAATAAATCATAAATTATATGATTTAAATGTACCAATAATAAATTATTTATTTCAAGATTTAAATGTACCAATAATAAATCATAAATTGTATGATTTAAATGTACCAATAATAAATCATATATTTCAAGATTTAAATGTACCAATAATAAATCATAAATTATATGAACTAAATGTACTAATAATAAATAATATATTTCAAGATTTAAATGTACCAATAATAAATCATAAATTATATGAACTAAATGTACCAATAATAAATCATATATTTCAAGATTTAAATGTACCAATAATAAATCATAAATTATATGAACTAAATGTACCAATAATAAATCATATATTTCAAGATTTAAAAGTACCAAAATTAATTACTTGGTACTTTTCACTCTAACTCCAATTTTTTTCCAAATATACCTTATCCATTTTCCTACATCCCTCAAAATTTATAATCATTCCTTTTCCAAAAAAATAAATTTAATGGTAAGACTAGAGTTTGAAAAGAAGTTTTTGAAAATTTAAAAGTACCAAGAATAGTAACTTGGTAATTTTTAATTTAACTTCAAAATAATTTGGTGCCTTGGGCATTTAGAGGTTAAAAGCCAAAATAAAATGGATAATAGGTGAATGCATTTTTCCTATTGGTTTAGGAATAATTTATTTTTTTGGAAGAATGGTCCTTCTTCCCCATTGGATCCAGCCCTTGGATTCCTCGCTTGCCTTGAATTCCAACCTTGGATTCTTTTCTGCGATTTAATTTTTAGTTGAATTTCTTTTTAATTGAGTGGAAAAATATTTTCTAAATTTTTAGAAAATGGATGCAGCACCGGGACTTCCCGGGAGGTCACCCATCCCAGTACTATTCCGGCCCAAAGGCGCTTAACTTCAGAGTTCTGATGGGATCTGGTGTAGTAGCCTTGGTATGACCGCATCACGGCAAGAATCGGAGGCGAAAATATTTAACCACGACCGGGAGAATTTTTTCTAAGTGGGCGTTTCCCACCCTAAGGCAGCGACGCGGCCACTCCCGATGCGTGACGCCCTGATGCAGCGACGCGGCCACTCCCGTTGCGTGACGCCCCGATGCAGCGACGCGGCCACTCCCGTTGCGTGGCACCTAATGCGTGACGGTTACCTCCGATATCGGAGCTGGGCGCGGCCACTCCCGTTGCGTGACGCGCCTGCTGCGTGGCGACTCTCCATTTTTTTCTAAGTGTTGGGGTTTCCCCTCCTCAGGCAGCGTCGCGACCACTTTGGCCTTCCCGGTGTCTCGACTTCGCTGTGGCGCGCGCTGCTTGGGGTCGCGACGAGTTCGCCATGACGCGCGCTGCTTGGGGTGCGTCACGACTTCGCCGTGGCGCGCGCTGCTTGGGGTTCCCGTGAATTTTTCTAAGTGTTGGCCCGGTTGTGTCTCCTATGTTCTTTCGGTTCACCCTGGACTTTTCGAGTGTAGGGGGGTAACAAATCGTTGGGACGGTGAGGCCGAATCTCAGTGGATCGTAGCAGCAAGGCTACTCTACCACTTACAATACCTCGTCCCATATTTAAGTCGTCTGCAAAGGATTCATCTCCCCGATCGTCTGAAATTGAATGC
>CATOGU010000079.1:0-17665 GCA_951799445.1 Pseudisothecium myosuroides | reverse complement strand
GCCAGCCCGGCCGACTCACGGTGGCCTGGGTGTGGATCGGCTCGTCGGTGGTGGTGACCCGTCCTTGCGGTAGGGGATGACCAGGCTCATGTTCGGCTTCGCGACCAGGCCGGGCAGCGGCTCGGCGACGTCTTTGTTCATGTGGCCGATCGCGGCGTAGTCCAGACCGCCGTGGTGCTTGGAGATGAACGCACCGGGCGGGACGGTGACGCCGTGGTGGCGGGCGGTGGCCAGCGCGGCGAGGGGCTCGTTCATGCCGGTGGCGTCGGCGTGGTTGCGCAGCATGGTGATGAACGGCTCGGGCAGCGCGGCGGGCGTGCAGACGCCTTCGATGTCACGGGTGGTTCCGGTCCGCATCGGGTTCTCAAGGCTGCTGGCCACGTCGTTCCAGCCGCCGCCGGCGGGCACCAGCATCGGCGGGCAGGCCAAGCCGTCGCCGGTCTTGGTAGTGCGCGCCGCGAACGGTCCTGCAGCGGCGGGGTAGGGACGCCCGTCCTCCACGACGCCGTGGTTGACGTTGAGCATCGTGGGCTCGGCGAACATGTCCAGGCCGCTCTGGATGCGGCGCATCGTGGCGGGCACGAGTGGGCGCTTGCCGTCGGCCTCGCGGTCGCCGATGCGCGAGCCGAGGTCGTGCCAGTCGATGATCGATGCGGCGGGCAGCACGAACGGCTCGACGATGCTGTAGCGGCAGCGGGCGTTGGGGCAGCGGTAGTCGTACTGCTGGCGGTACTTGCCGACCTTGCGCTGGTTGGGGCGGCGCCAGGACTGCACGGCGGCGATGACCTCGTCGCACTCGGCGCACCAGGCGATCGGGCGAGGGGCGACGTCGGGGACCGGTACGCCCGGGGCGGTGGCGTAGACGTAGAGCCGGTCGCGCCACTGGGCGGCGGGGGTGTTGGTGGCGTCGCCGACGTGGGCGCTGCTGACGCTGATCAGTTGCACGGTGTAGCCGAGGTTCTGCAGCCCGGCGACCCACCAGTCGAACAGCTGCCACTTGGTGGCGAACTCGATGACGTTCTCGACGATGACGACCTTGTAGCGGTGCACCTCGACGGCGCGGATCACGTCGAAGGCGGTGGCCCGCGAGCGCTCTGCGGCCTCGTTGGGGACGAAGTCGTCGAAGGTGGCGTCCAGCTCGGCGCGGATCTGCTCCTCACGCTTGTGGCCACCGGCCGGGGAGTGCCACACGCACGACGGGGAGGCCCACAGCACCTGCGTGCGGGGCAGCTTGCGCATGTCGTAGTTGGTGACGTCGGCGATCAGGTGCTCGGCGTGGGTGAAGTTCGTCGAGTGGGTCTCGATCGCGCGGCGGCTGTGGTTGGCGGCGAGCTTGAGGTTCAGCCCGGCGGCGACCAGGCCGATCGAGGAGCCACCGGCACCGGCGAAGATGTCGGTTGAAGTCGATGTCGGTCCAGCCGGTGGGAACGAAGTCCGGCACGACCATCCCAGCGGTGAGCCAGGCGTCGGTGTCGACATCGCCGAGGGTGCCGAGGCGGGCGCTCATGCCTGCGTCCTGTCGGCTCCGTCGGTGGTCCAGCCGTAGCCAGGGACCCGGCCTTGTCCAGGACGCCCTCGACCCATGCGGTGCGCCAGGTGCCCTGCTCGCCGACGTAGTCGTCGAAGTCCATGGCGGTGAACTGGCCGCTGACCGCTGCCCATTCGGTGCTGGTCAGAGGGCGCTCGACGTGCGCCTCGACAGTGGCCCGGTCGACGTAGGCCAGGCTGAGGTTGAGGTGGTCGCCCAGGTCGCGCAGGAGCCGGTAGACGTTGCCGTCGTAGGCGTCGACCAACTCGATTGAGGGTGCGCCCGCGCCGGGCGAGCTGGACCAGGCTGCGGGCGAACAGGACGGCTTCGTCGGCGGCTTGGGTGACGGCAGCGTCCTCGTCGACGCCTCGGCGATCAAGGCCCGCGCGCGCTGCTCGCTGCGGTCAGCGGCGGCGGCGCGGATCTCGTCGGTGATCTCGGCTGCGTCGGTGATGACGGGCGCGGCGCTCGTGTCGGTGGCGGTCATCAGTAGATGACCTCGTCGGCGACGGCGACCTGGAACGCGACGTCGGCGACCATCCGCTCGAACTCGCCACGGTCGTGGTCCGGGGCGGCGGCGGGGTCGGCGATCAGGTCAGCGACGCGGGACACCTGGCGGGTGCGGGCGTCGTGCAGGGTGTGGCTGACGGTGCGCAGCAGACCGGCGTCGATGCCCGAGCCGGGGTCGGTGCAGTCCTGCGGCGCGTCGATGAGCTTGGTGATCGCGCGGGTGATGTCGGCGAGGTCCGCGCTCCACACGGAGCGGTCGCGGATGTCGATGCCCTCGGCGCGGACGGCGGCGGGCGGGCAGTCGATGAGGTACCCGTGCACGCGGCCCAGTGGTTGATGCTGCCGTTGACGGCGGTGGCGATCAGGTCGCGGGCCAGGGCCTGCTCGGAGGTGTAGTCGCTCTGCTCGGTCATGTGGGTGTGGCTCCTTCTGGGTGAGGTGTTCGGCGGAGGCGCGGGGCGCTCAGGCGACGCGGGGGACCGGCCGGCGGCCGGAAGGTGGGGAAGCTCGACGAGCACGTGGATGGCCTCGGCGTCGAGGTCGAGGACGTAGCTGCGTCCGCCTTGGGCGTCCTGCAGGCCGATCAGCTGGCGGCCGCCGTCGAGCTGGGCGATGCCGACGAGCTGGATCAGGTCGCGGCGGCTGTGGAAGACGGCGGCGACGATCGCGCGGACGGCGGCACCGTCGAGGTGGAGCGGCTGGTCGGGGTGTCGGTCCAGGTCATGGACGCGGCCGCAGCGAGGATCTCCTCGCGCTGCTGCTGAGCGGCGGTGAAGCCCATCCGCACGCTCAGCGGGGGTCCAGGTCAGATGCGCGAGGTCGGTGGTGATCGTCATCGCTGCGCACCGCCCTGGACCGGCTCGGGCGCCAGGCGCATGGCCATCGGGCTGTCCGACGTCGTCCAGAGGTTGACGACACCGCCCATCCCGCCGTCGCTGGCCTCGGTGCGCACGACGAACTCGGTGCCGTTGCTGCGGCGGTGGATGGAGCTGATGCGCCCGTGCTTGGTCTGGCCCTGGTGCTGCACGAGCACCCGGGAGCCGACCTCGTAGTGCGGGCTGTGGCTGATGGTTGCGGTCATCTCACTGGCCTCCGGAATCAGAGTGGCTAGGCATGTGCCTAGTCTAGTAGGCACATGCCTAATAGGCAAGTGCCTAATAGGCAGTCGCCTACAATCCGGAAGGTGGAGATCGAATTGGTTGGTGCTGCGGAGATCGCAGAACTGCTGGGCGGCCTCAGTCGTCAGCGGGTGTCGCAGCTGACGGCGGCCGAGGACTTCCCGGCGCCGTTGCAGAAGCTGCGGATGGGCGCTGTGTGGCGCTACAGCGACTTCCTGGCGTGGGCCGAGCGCACCGGCCGGACCGTGCACCCACTCCCTGATCGGTGAGCAGTTGTCTCGGAGCGGCTGCCGAAGTGCAAGCGCCGAGGGTGTTAGGTGCTCTGTTTTCCTGATCGTCTGGGCCATGTCTGCTCCTGCTCGTGAAGTCGTCCCTTCACGGGGAGTAGGCGCAAAAATGGGCTCATTACTGACAGGTGAGCGCCAACTTTTTTGACGAATTTCGCCGGGGTGGTCCTGCGTGCCAGATTTTCTTGGTCGCGGTCGAGTTCATCGGCGTGGTCCGGGCCGGTATCCGGGGTCTGTGGGCGGTGCTGGCGGCGGTGGGGTGAGTCCCTGTGGGCGCTGGTCGGCGTCGAGGCGCACCCGGTCGGCGGCGGTGTGGTCGGGTGCCACGTTGGCCAGTCGGTAGTCCAGGCTTCGGGCCGGGTGGTCGGAGGGCAGGGCGCGGTCGGCGGTGACCTGCTCGAGCAGCGCGGGCACGTCGCCACCGTCGGCGGCGATGCGGTCCAGCACCCGCGCCAGCGCCGGCCAGTGCGGGTCTTGGGGGACGCGGGGATCGAGCGCGGCGGCGACGTCGCGCCATCGGTCGGCTGGGTTGTCCGTCCCCGTTGTGGCGGCGGCGATACCGCTCGGCGGCGCTGACGCAGGGATCATGCCGGCTGCTGGGTGTTCGTCGGTGCTGACGTGGCTGATCGGTGCGTGCCGTCGTGTTCCGTAGGGAGATTCCACGGTGACGTGGCCGGGTCCGGGGTAGCCGACGACGACGCCGCGACCGAGGCGCCGGCCGGGGCCGCCGTCGCCGATGGCGTGCACGGTGAGCTCGGTGCCGAGCGGGAAGCGCTGCGCCGAGGGGTAGGCGCTGGTGTCGGCAGGCTGGGCGGGGCCTACACGGTCGGCGTCGGTCCAGCCGCCGGGAGGGGTCCGTTGGGCCGCGACGTCGCGCTGGGGTCGGTCGGCTGTGGTTGCCGCCGCTGGGGTGGTCGAGTGGGGCCGGCCGTCGACGGTGACGTCGGTGAGGCTCGGGTCCTGGTCGATGCGTCGTAGGAGCCGCTCGAGGTGCCTGGCGCTGAGGTTGGCGGGTTCTTGCTGGAGTTGGATGCGCATCTTCAGGTCCAGGCCGACGCTGAAGGTGACGTACATCCGCTGCCCGCCGTAGGTGGCTTGCACCTGGTGCGACGAGTCGCTGCTGTCCGGGCCGGTGACCGCGGCCGCGGGCCCGGCGGTGCGGCGATCGTTCGGTGCGCCTGGTAGCGCGTCGGCGCGGTCGCGGGCCGTGGCGAGGGCGTCACGCGCTGCGTGCGCGGTCGGGTAGTGACTGGTGTCGTTGTGGACGTGGCGTAGCTCGCGTTCGACACTGGGGCGGTCCATCTGGGCGATGGGGATGCGGGCGGCGAAGCTCGCGGCCGCGGTGTCGCGGGCCATCTGCTGGTGGTCCTCCGGTGAGCGCGGTGGCTGTGTGGTCCAGTCCCGTCCGGTCGGCACCGGCGTGGTTGGTGTGGGTTGCGGAGCTGCGCGGTGCGCTACCTGCTCCGGGTCGGCCGGTGCGCCTGTCGGCGTGCTGGCGGCTGGCGGCTGGTCGGCGCCGGGCGGGGGCTGGTTCTGTTCGGCGAGCTGGGCGGCGAGGTCGGCGCTGAGCGTGCGGGCAGTGGTCAGCGCTTCGGTGTGCGCGAAGGGTTGGCCGTACTCGGCGCGGCTTCGTTCGGCCTCTCGGGCCAGCGCAGCTGCTTCGTCGGCGAGCTTGTCGCGGGTGCGTTCGAGGTCGGCAGCGCGGTTTTCCAGGCGGATGACGATGCCCAGCGGCCGGTCCGAGCGCAGCTCGTCGAAGCCGACGCTGACGCTGGTCTGCGGGACGCCGGCCAGTTCGAGGGTGAAGTGCGGTTCGAGGTAGCGGCGTGCGGTGGCGATGACGTCGAAGCCGGCGACGGTGGCGACGTGCGCGGGCCGGTCGTAGTCGTGCTCGCTGGTGGGGCGCAGGGCGGCGAGCGCGTCGCGCAGCGCGATCGCGGCGTCGGCGCGGGCGGTCCATCGGGTGGCGCCGACGGTCATGGTGAACCGGTCGCCGCTGGTGTCGATGCGCCGGTCGATGGCGGCTTGGATCTGCGCGCGGGTGGCGTCGAGTCGCGGGATTCCTTTCTCGGCTTTGTCGATGGTGGCCGAGAGCATGCGCTGGTTGCGGCCGTGGGCGCGTTCCAGGCGCTCGAGGCGGGTCAGGTCGGCGTCGACGTGGGCCTTCTCCAGGATGCGGGGGTCGCCGGTGGCCAGCGCTTTGACCTCGCTGTAGGACAGCGCGGTGTCGCCGATGTCCTCGATCTCGCGGACGTCGAGGGAGCCGCGCATGACCTGGCCGATGAAGCGGGCTTTGCGTTCGACGGTTTGCCAGAGGTAGGCGTCGAACGATCCTTCGGAGACGTAGCGGATGACGTCGACCTCGGGGTTGAGGTTGCCCTGGCGCAGGATGCGGCCCTCGCGCTGGGCGATGTCGGCGGGTCGCCATGGGCAGTCGAGGTGGTGCAGCGCGATCGCGCGGGCTTGGACGTTGGTGCCGACGCCCATCTTCTCGGTGGAGCCGAGCAGCACGCTGATGCGTCCGTTGCGGGCGGCGGCGAACAGTTCGCCCTTCTCCTTGTCGTTGCGGGCTTCGTGGACGTAGCGGATCTGCTCGGCGGGCACGCCACGTGCCACGAGTAGGGCCTTGACCTCGTCATAGGCGTTCCAGCCGGCGGACAGCCCGCCGCCGCTGCGGGAGCGGGCTGAGGGGGTGCCGAGGTCGCAGAACACGATTTGCAGGGAGCCGCGTACGTCGGAGCCGGGGTAGGCGCGGTCGGCGTTGGCGTGGTGGATGGCGGCGATGCGGGTGGCGGCGGCCGCGAGTTTGGCGTCCTCGCCGGGGTCGCGGCCCAGCAGCCGCAGGTCGAGGGCGGCCATCCGTCCGTGGGTGGCGACCTTGAGCATGTTGTCTTCCTCGGGCGGAACGGCCCGGGACTGGACTTTGTCGGCGCGGTCGGACAGTTCGCCCATGAACGCGGTGAGTTGTTCGGTGGCTGGGACGACGACGGTTTCGGCGCGGCCGCCGCGCAGGTCGGGAGTCGGGAGCTGCAGGTCCTCGGCGGTTTTGATGTCGGCCGAGACGTGCCACATGCGCAGCAGCTCGGGGACGTTGCGGAACTTCGCGAACCGGGACTGCATCTTGAACCGGGACCCGTCGGGGGCTAGCTCGAGGTTGGTGGTGACCTCGCCGAACGTGGCGGCCCAGGTGTCGAAGTCGGTCAGGCCGGCGTCGGCGAGCAGGTCCGGGCGCAGGAACCGTTGCATGGTGAACGCTTCGCTGACGCTGTTGGCGATCGGAGTGGCGGTGGCGAAGGTGGCCACCCGGTTGCCGTGCCGCTCGCGCAGGTAGTCCAGCTTCATGTCCAGGTCCGACGCGCGTTGGGAACCCTCGACGGCCGCGCCTTGGATGTTGGACACGGTGCGCAGGTTCTTGTAGCCATGGGCCTCGTCGACGATGACGTAGTCGATGCCGGTTTCCTCGAAGGTGATGCCGGGGTCCTTCGCACCGTCGATGAGCGCGTTGAGGCGTTCCTCGGCGCGGGCCAGCGTGCCCTCGAGACGTTTGACGGTCAGCCCGTGCCCGCCCTTGGCGGCCTCGATCTGGCGACGCATCTCCGATAGCTGGCCGTCGAGGTACCGCTTCTGCGCCGGCACCGACAGCGGGATCCGCTCGAACGCCGAGCGGGACAGGATGACGGCGTCCCAGTCGCCGGTGGCGATGCGGGCCACGAGCATCCGTCGCTTGTCGCGGCCGAGGTCGTCGATCGAGGCGGCCAGGATCCGCGCCTGGGGGTAGAGCTGCATCCACTCGCGGCTGAACTGCTCGAGCATGTGGTTGGGCACGACGACGGCGGGTTTGCTGGCCATCCCCAGTCGGCGTAGCTCCATGGACCCGATGACCATCTCGGCGGTCTTGCCGGCGCCGACCTCGTGGGCCAACAGGACGGCCGGTTCACTGACGATGCGGGCGACCGCCGCGGTCTGGTGCTCACGGGGGGTGAAGGTGACGGTGAGCCCGGGCAGCTGCATCTGCGCGCCGTCGTAGGAGCGCAGCACGATCGAGTTGAACGTGTCGTTGTACTGGCGGGTCAGGGTGGTGGCGCGGTCGGGGTCCGACCAGATCCACTCGGAGAACTTCTCACCGAGCTCGGCGGCCTTCTCCTGCGCGGCGACGGTCTCAGTCAAGTTGATGACCCGTTTTCCGGGCTCGATCTCGTCGGTGACGCGGACCTGCCGTTGCTCGAGCAGCGCGCCGACCAGGTCGATCGCCGAGGCCCGTTCGGTGCCCCAGGTGGAGCTGGCCAGCACGCTGGTGCCGTTGCCGCGCACCGCCCACGTCGAGCCGCCCGGGTGCTCGACCAGGACCTTGGGGTCGTCGAGCACCTCGCGCAGGAACTGCTGCACGACGTCGGCGTCGATCCAGGCCGCACCGAGGCGGGCGTCGATCTCGGCGGGCGTCAGGTCGGCGGGGATGACCTCACGCAAAGCGGCGATGTTGGCGTCCCAGCGGCGACCGCCGTCGGGGGTGGCGGCGTCACGTTCGGCGGCGGCTTCGGCCTGGGCGAGCTTGATCCGCACGTTGCCCGACAGGTACTCCGGGGCCGGGATCAGCCGCTCGTACTCTTCGGCCGAGTAGGTCTCGGGATCGGTGAACACGAGGCCGGTGAGCGCGTGGCGGGTGTCGTCCTCGGTGCGGCCCAGCAGCCGGGCCACCTCGGGCAGACGCACCTCGCCCCAGGTGTCCATCGAGATGGCGACGGCGTCGGCGGGGGAGTCCGCACCCAGGCGCGGGGTGCGCGGTGCGACCACGCGCCCAGCCATGATCGGGGCCTTGGTCGCGGTGCCATTGGTGGCGTCGAAGTTCTCCAGCGCGTAGACGGCCGGGGCGTGCGGGTCGAGCTTGAACCGGCCCTGCGGCGGTGAGATGCGGGCCAGCCGGTCCTCGCCGGTCACCTCGTCGACACGGCCGGTGCGCCGGTAGGTGATCCGGTTGATCGGCCCCCACCGCTTGGCGTAGGCGTCGTAGCGGGTGTTGAGCTCGCGGCGCAGCCCGTCGATGTGGGTCGAGTCCTCGGCCGAGGCCGCCTCGGCGGCCAGCAACGCCACGGTGGTGTCTCGCAGGCCGAGCAGCGCGGTGAGTTCGCGGGCCTGGCTGGCGGGCACCTGGTGCTCGACGAGCTGGCCGTCGATGACGATGCTGAACCGCCCGCCGGCGGTCGCGCCCGGCACGAGGTCCTCGCCGGCGATAGCGATGTGCCGGTCCTGGTGCTCGGCGGGGGCGTCGGCCTGCAGGACCCGGGTGGCCGACGCCTCGACCGGTAGCCGCGGTCCGAACAGCGACCAGGCCGGGTCCTCGGCGGCGGCGCGAGCCAGTTCGGCGGCCAGGCAGGTGCGCAGCTCGAGCGCGACGTCGACGTCCGCCTCGGCGCTGGCCAGCTTGACCTCGAGCTCGGGCCCGAACTGCCCGGAGCGGATGCCGACGTCGCCGATGACCCGCTCGGGGTGCTCCGCGAAGTACTCGTTGACGCTGACCTGCCGCTCGGCGTCCCCGCCGATCGGCACGGTGCTGGTCCACCCGTCGGCCTCGCCCGGTCCGTCGGCCGGGTCTCGGCGCCGCAGCACGAGTACGTCGGTGATGACCTGCGTGCCGGCGGCCTTCTGGTGCGCCGACACCGGTAGACGCACGGCGGCGACCAGGTCGCCGAGGGCGGCGATCTCTCGTCGGGCGCCGGGGTTGGCCGCGTCCATCGTGTAGTGGCTGGTGAGCACGGCGACGACGCCGCCGGGGCGGGTCAACGCCAGTGACTTGAGGATGAAGTGGTTGTGCAGGCTGTGTCCGCCGGCGTTGTGCACGGGGTCGTGCAGCGCCACCTTGCCGAACGGGACGTTGCCGATCACCAGGTCCATGGATCCGCGGGGGATGCGGGTCGCAGCGAAGGACTCCTGGCGGATGTCGGCGTGCGGGTAGAGCTGCTTTGCGATCGCCGCGGTGGTCGGGTCCAGCTCCACCCCGAGCAGTGCACTGTCCTTCGCCGACGCGATCGCCGGGGCCAAGCCGAGGAAGGTGCCCGCACCGCAGCCGGGTTCCAGCACGCGGACCGGTTCACCGTCGGCACCGAACCCGGCGTCTGTGATGACGTCCCACATCGTCTGCGCGAGCGCGGCGTCGGTGTAGTGGGCGTTGAGGGTGGTCTTTGCGGCGGCGCGCCACTGCGGCTCGTCGAGCATCGTGCGCAGCTCGGCGCGGGCATCGGCGAATCTGTCGGCGCGCTCGTCGAACACCGCCGGCACCGCACCCCACCCCGACCAGCGCGCCAGGATCTGCTGCTCGGCGGAAGACGCGGGCCTGTCCTCAGCCTGCAACTCGCGCAGCAGACGCAACGCGGCAACGTTGGCGTTGACCTTCGCTGTCGCACCGGGCGGGGCCAGGTCGGTTTGGCCGGCGGGGCGGAACACGGTCGGCCGCTCGGGAGGCTCACTCAGGGTCGACGTCGGGGCGGGGGTTTCAGGCTGAGCGGCCGGGGCGGGGGAGGGCAGGCGCAGGAACAGCCGCTGGCCAGCGCGTTCCAGTTGAGGTCCACCCCGCGCCGGGGCGGTCGCCGTGGGTGGTGGTTCGGCAGCGGAGATCACCGGTGGGGTGTGGGGCAGGCGCTGCGCCTTGCCGTAGGCGGCGGCGTAGCCCTCGGCCTCGTTGCGGGCCTGGTCCTGGCTCGGCCACCAGCCGATCGGCCAGTCGCCCTGGCCCCCGGGCGCGGGGTGGTGCATGACCGCGGCGAACCCGTCGTTGGGATATCCGGCAGCGACGCCGGCAGGCTCCAGGGTGACGTGGACGGACGGGGCGGACCCGGTGACCGAGCTGTCGGCAGCTACCGGGGCGTCGGGCTGCTGGGGTCCAGATAGGTCTTGCGTAGCAGCGGATCGTCGTCCTGGTCGTGGTAGTTCGGATGCTCGGACGTCATCACGACCGGCAGCCAGCCCTCCTCGGTCGTCGACGGGTCCGCCGGCGGCTGGTCCTGGTCCTCGCTGGGGTCGTACTCCGGGTGCCCCGGTTCCGCTGGCAGCAGCACCAACTCCCGCAGCACCTGCGACTCCGCGGTTGTCCGCGCCATCCGGATCCGACCCACCTTGGCCAGGTAGTCCTCCCCGGGCGGGTCGTCCCCGGCCAGGTCCGCCGCCATCTGGTCGACCTGGGTTTCCACCTCCAGGCCCAACCGGGCGAAGAACTCCACCGGATCCGGGATCTGGCTCAGCTCGTTCGGCCGCCACGTCTTCCAGTGATCCCAGGCCTGCTGGCCGTAGGGGTTCATCACCGTCGCGTTCATCGCCTTCTCCGATCTCCTGCGGCTCGGCCGCGGGACCCCACAGCAACTCGTCGAACGACAGTTGCCCGTCGCCGGCGCCGCTGCGCTTGTCCTTCTTCGCCATGCCCGCAGCGTCCTCATGAGTGTCGCACCGGATCCGCCCGTGAGGGCCGCAGAACGGTGGTGGCGGCGCTCAACAGGACCTGAGGTGTGTCACTACGTGGTGTCACTCTGAGCAGACGGAGACAGCAGCTGAGGAGGTCGGTCAGAATGACGACGATGTGCGCCTATGCGGCACCACACGCCGGTCGACGCCGGGAGGGCCATTTCGGCGCCTGGCGATCGGTGGCTGCGCTGCCGGCGATGATCGGCAGCCTGCTGACCCTGCTGGTGCTGTTCAGCTGGCTCGGTGCGTGGGAGGGGCTGGTGCTGCTGGGCTGGCTGGCCTCCGGGGCGGCCGTATTCACGGGCCCAGGAGAGCGGGTCGCGGTCCGCATCGGGTGCGGTTTCCGCCGCCCGAACGCTCAGCAGACCGCGGTGTTGGCGCCGCTGTGGGCCCAAGCTCTCGCCTACGCCCAGCTACACCCGGACCAGGTCGATCTGTACGTGCAGCGCTCCCGCGACCCGAATGCCTACGCCGCGGGTGGCCGCAGCGTCGCCGTCACGACCGGGGCTGTGGGTGAATTTCAAGCACGGAGACTCGGGGTGGCACATATGGTCGCGATCCTGACCCACGAAATCGGGCACGTCGAGACGAGGGCGACCCAGTTCGCGTTGGTGACGATGTGGCTGTCGGCGCCGTGGCGGTTCCTGTCCCGACTGGTCACCGCGCTCGCGTTGACCTTCGCCCACCGCCAGCCGCGGCGCCTGCTCGCGCTCGTGGTCGTCGCCGGCGTGATAGTCGCCATCGTGCAGGCGATTCAGCAGCAGCACTGGACCGTCGCCGTGGTGCTGGGTGGTGTCGCGGCCGCCGCGGTGGTCTGCCCGCTGGCTGACGCCGCGGTGAGTCGACGCAGCGAGTGCGCAGCCGACCGCTACGCCGCACGGATCGGTCTGGGCCCGCACCTCGCGCTCGCGCTCGAGGCCCTCAACGGTGGCCGTGGTCGGCGACCTGGGTGGTCGACGCGAATCGTGTCCCGGCACCCGGACGTGGGCAGTCGCATCGACCGGCTCAACACCACGCTGCCCGGCTGAGCCTCCTGGCTGGTCCGCTAGATCCGGGGTCCGCTCGAGGGCGGACGGTAGTAGCCGGCGGCAGCCGCCATCTCCCCGGGCATGGGCGGCGTCGGTGTCTCTGTGGGGCCGGGCGCCGGGGTGCGCGGGTCAGCGGCATCAGGCTGGCTGGTCGGCACCTGTCGGTCACGGACAGCCAGTCGGGGAAGCTCCCGGGCGACGTCGATGCCGGCCGCCGCGCCCTGGTCGAGTTCGGCGGCGAACGTCGGCCAGTTATCGGCTTCGACGAGCGCAGGCAGGACCGAGCTCACCAGTCCGCGCCACCGATCCGCGGCGGGCTGCGCGGTGCTGGTGAGCCGATCGGGCTGCAGGTCGAGGTGAGTGCGCACGACGCCGATCCGGTCACTCAGCTCCTGCAACTGCGGCACAAGTGTGAGCTTCTCCTGCTCGGTGCCGAACACCATGCCGGTGCGGGCCCAAGCCTGCCCGTGGAGGAGCTTGTCGAGATCGTCGAGGGCCTGCACGTCGCGGTCGATACCGACCGTGCCGCCGGCGACGACGGTCAGGACCGCGCGCATCGGTTCGTAGTCGCCGTGACCCGCGGCCACGGCGACCAGGTTGTTGCGGTCGGAGCTGCTGCGGGTCCAGTCGAGGGTGTGTCCGGCCTCAGCGGCGAGGTCCTCGACGAACAATCGCGAGCTGCGTCCGTTGCCTTCGCGGTAGGGGTGCGCATGCAGCAGGGCGGCCTGGAAGTAGGCGGCGCGGTCGGCCCACTGGCCGGGGTCGCGTAGGTGGCTGAGGTTGTTCTCCTCGTGCAGCTGCTCGGCGACGGCCGCGGTGTAGGTCTCGATCCACCGGTGGTGCAGGAACGGTTCGCCGGTCTGGCCGGGTTTGGCGGTGTCGACGATCCGCAGCTGCCCGGCGAAGGGGTAGACGTCGGCGAACAGACGTTCGTGCAGGCTGTTGAGGTGCGCGAGGTCGAAGGTCTTGGGTCGGTCGAGGTCCTCGCGTAGCGCTGCTTCAGCCTGGGCGCTGACGATCCGTTCGAAGATCGCGACGGCCGCCGGGTCGGTCAACTCGCCGAGGTTCTTCAGCACGTTGGTGCCGGGCACCAGGTAGGACCGCCAGGCCGGTGTCTCCTCCGGGTTCACCGGCGGGGAGTCGCTCGGCTCACTCACGGTGGCTCGTCTTGTCGATGGCCATGGTGCGGGCCCGTGCCAGGAACTCCTCGTGTGTGATCTGGCCCCGTTGCCGCAGTCGGATCAGGTCCTGCTCGTCGGGTTCGATGACGATCCCCTCAAGCGCTGCATTGGCCACCGCGGCGTCGACGGCGGCGTCGACGCCGTCATCCGGGGACGGTGTAGCGATCATGCCGACCAGCGTAAGTGAGCGTGGCGCGCGGACTGCCGGGAAACGAACTGCGAGAGGAACGGCTGGTGTAGCTCCTACAAGGGCGATCGCTGCGTCGGCGAGCAGAACGCGTGTCGGCCGAGACGTTGCTGCTCGGGGGCCAGGCGATTGCCACACACGTCGCACCGCAGGGACCGCCCGGTCGGCGTCGGTGTTCCGTGGTGGCGCCGGTTCGCTTTGTCCTCCACCTCGAGCTGCAGGCGGCGGTAGCGGTACTCGTCGATGCGTTGACGGCTGGCTTCGCGTTCCTGCTGCAGGCGCAAGTGCTCCTGGCGGCCGGCCAGGACGGTTTCTAGGTCGGCGATCACGGTGACGGTGATGATGCGACCGCCGCGGCGATTGAGCTGCAGGCATCCGGCGGTGGCGAGCTGCTCGAGGAACCCGACGATGGCCGCGGTCGAGGCCGTGGGGCTTGTCGTGTCGGCAACGCCCCGGCGGTACAGCAGGTCTCGGCAGGCCTCGACGCTCACCGTGGTGTGCGGCGGGTGAGCGAGGACGAGATCTCCGTACAGCAGACACCGCCAGTGCTCGGGTGCAGCGTGGATCGCCAAGTCAGTGGGCAGCGGCACGTTCAGCGGCCGGGGCACCTCGCCGTACCGGGTGATCACCTTCTGTCGCAGGCTCGTGGCGGTCCAGGCGGTGAGCTCAGCGGCCCGTCGACCCGTGATCGCGGCTCGCGCATCGCGAAGTTCGTCTGCGTTGCGCGACAGCATCGCGAGCGCCGGCGTGCTCAGGCCGGTTGGGGTCAGCGTGCAGCCGTCGATGCCGTCCACGGCGATCCCGAGACCCTGCGCATCGGGGTGCGCAGGGATGGGACGGGACGGCGGGTCGTCCGGATCTCCGCTCACCACGGTTGAGGACGTCCAGGTGGTGGCGATCTGCTCGGTCAAGGGGTTGATCCAGAGTGGTTGGCTGCCGGTGGCCAGCAACGCTTGCTGCACGGCGTTGAGCGTGACCGCTACGGGCTCGCCGGGTGTGGTGCGGAGGTGGGCGCCGGTGTGGCCGAATAGCCAGACGGGCGTGATACCAGCGGCGAGGTAGGACGTGTGACGGTTCCGCCAGTCATCGACGGTAAGCGGCGAGTACTGCACCTCGACGGCGACCTGCGCTCCGTCGGGCCAGGTGATCATGACATCGGCGCGGCGGGTGCGGTCGTCGGTGGCCTGCTCGAGCACGACGGTCGCGCTGGGGCAGGCGACGAGCGCCCAGCGTGCGATCAGGGCTTTGCACTGCTGGTGGAACAGGCTCTCGGCCGAGTGGCGGCCGGCGCCGGGGAAGTGGGCGAATCCGTCGCGGGCGCGGCTGCGAGAGACGGTTGTCAGGCGGCGGTCGGTGCAGGAGGGCATGAAGCATTCGAGGTGGTCGCTGGTCCACGCTCGCAGCTCGGCGGCCGCGCCGTCGACCAGGTGGAACAGCGGGTCGTGCGGGCGGTCGCGGTGGCGGGCGTAGACCAGGCGGATCTCGGCGTGCTGGAACCGCGCGAGGTCCTCGCGGGCGTGGCCCACGGTCAGGCTCCTACGGCCTCGGTCATGGTGTTCCCTTCGATGAGAGGGCGGTTCCGGTCGGCTCGACCGGGATCAGGTCGGGCGGTGCGGGGTTGGTTTTGGTGGTGAGGATGTTGATGTCTCGTCGGTAGCCGGTGATCGGGCCGGTGTAGTCGGCGCGGACGGCGAGGGCTTGGTCCCAGCGTCGAAACCATGGCCGTACGTGCGCTGTTGCATCGAGCAGCGGTTGGAGCTCGAGCGCGACGACAGCGCCATGACGGCGGCGTTTGCGTGGGTGGTTGGACCGGGCGCCCGTGGCGCTGTGCCCGGCGTAGAAGAAGATCGCGCGCTGGTAGTAGATGTTGAGTGTGCGCTTCCCCCGGCGCCAGACGACGGTTCCCGCGTTCAGGTCGACCCCGCGGTCGAAGTCCCGGACGGACATGTAGTGGTACAGAAGCCGCGGGGTCTTGCCGTCGAGGATCTGCTCGACACGCTCCCGGGTACTCGGGAGGTAGAAGTTACCGGCGACGATGGCCCAGCTCAGCAGCACGACGAACGCGACGGTGAAGCCAACTGCGATCACGAGGGCGACGACGACGCTGATCGACACGGTGCGAGCTCCCTGCTGGAGGTGGGTGTCAGTAGGCCCAGCGATCGATGCCGGATCCAGTCCACATGGTGTTGATCCGGTCGGCGGTGCGTTGGTAGGCGGACTCCTCGGCGTGGGTGAGCACGACGACGGTGTGAGTGGCCTCGCGCAGCCGTGGCAAGAGCCCGAGGGCGTCGGGGGTCAGCTGCAGGTCCAGCACGCCGTGCAATCGGGCGACAGCCTCGACGAGCGCGGCCGGTGTCCTGCACGGACCGATCGCGGCGGCCTCGGCGAGGACCTCGCCGATGTCGGACGCAGCGTGGCGCGAACCGAGTAGCCGGGCGGTCGCGGCCAGCACGGCGAGGTCTGTCCGCCGCAGGTCGACCGGGACGAGCGGGACGTGCTCGTAGCGGCCGTCGGGGCCGAGCAGCTGGCCTCCGTGCGGACCCTCGGCGGGGTGCTGCGTGGGCTTCAACGCGGCCCAGAGGGCACGGATGGCGTCCAGGGCGGTGTTGTCGGCGACAGGCTGTGGCAGGTCCGGGATATCGTCGTCAGGGTTGCCGGTCGAGCACAGCATCATCAGCAGCTCCTCGAGCTGCTCGAGCACGGCGAGCAGGTCCCGGTCCAGGTCCGGGACCAGGGTCGTCACGAGGTCGTCGTTGGTCACTTTCGCCTGCTCACACCCAGCAGGACTGGATGCCACGCTCGTCTTCGAAGCAGGCCAGCGGGCCCGCGAGCAGCAGGTCTTCGATGCCGGCGGCGGCGTCCTGTCCGGTGGGGTAGGGGCCTGCCACCACCGGCCAGCCGTCGTGGTGGCGCTCCCGCAGGTACCAGCCGGCGGCCGGCGGCTCGGGCTGGAGCTCGACGAGAAACGACCGGTCATCGCGGTCGACCGTGGTCTCGGTGACGGTGTCAGCGGGCATCGGAGTCTCCTTCGGGCCAGGGATACAGCGTGGTCAGTGTCGTGAACCCGATCGGTCGTCCGTCGTCGTCGAGTTCCATGCCGCTGTGTTCGTGGCTGCCGCCGGCGTGAGCGATCGCCGCGAGGATCAGCGCGAGGTTCTCGCGACCCGCGCCAGCGGCTAGGTCGCCAAGGTCGATCTCGCGGGCGGTAACGAGAGCGGCGACCAAAGCCAGCACGCGTCGCTCACCCCCTGAGTAGGCATAGGTGGTGTCGTCGGTGATCTGCTCGACGTCGAGCCGGCGTGGTCGTTCTCGACCACGATCCAGGGGTAGCCGCAGTGGGTGAACCGGCCGTCGAATGCGCGGATGAGCAGTTCGCAGGCGGCCTCGGTGTTGTACATGCCACGTGCCCACGACCGGAGATCAGTGGGGACGTCGACGATGTCGGTGGGGCTCATCGGGTGGTCCTTTCGTCGGCGCCGATGGCAGTCAGTGTGGTCCGGTGGTCGGACACTTCGGTGCGGCCGGTACCTGGCGGCGTGGTCGCCGGCTCCGGCGACGGGACGTAGCGGAGTAGGTCACCCACTCCGCAGTCGAGCACGACACAGAACGCGGCCAGCGTGTGCAGGTTGATGCGCTCCGGTCGAGTCCTCACCAGTCGCGAGACCTGCGCCTCGGACGGTGCGTCGTCCTCGCCCAGCAGCTCCACCAGCTGCCGGTGCAGCTCGGACGCGAACCGGACGCCGGCGTTGGCCATACACACCTGCAGCCGCCACTCGATCACGCCCACGATGTCCACCTTCACTTGTACGATATCGTTCGTCTAGTAAAGACTATCATCTTTCTCGTCCGATTATCTGCATCTAACGCCGATAATAACGATTATGTCAACCTGCATTCAGAACACCTTGCAGCAGGTGCAGATGTCCTGTCTCATCGAAGGTGCCGCAGCGCAGGGATAGATGAGACACGCGCAGAGTTGCGTCAGGCGCGTGAGACGACGAGCCGCACGGAAGAGGTCGCCGGCACCGTTGTCAGCTTCGCATCCGAGGGCTCGCCAACACCGCCTCGTGCTGATCAACACGAGGCTGAGTGCTGCATAATCGTGATTATCCAGCGTCGCCCGCGTGATCGACACATTTGGTTGCGTCAAGCCTGACTCTCGTACCCGTCGGTGTATTTGTAGTTGATCAGTGGTGCGAACTTGGGTGGACCTTCGAGCGTCTCTGCATTCTTGCTTTTGGCGCTGTCGGACAGCAGCTCGACCCCATAACGCCTGCAATGATCCCGCAGCGCTACGGCTACATGAACAGCCGAAGCGTGGACGAACTTCGCGGGCGACGGTTCCGGAAAGTCATTCATCAGAACGTAGTGCCCACA
>CATOGU010000078.1:0-2500 GCA_951799445.1 Pseudisothecium myosuroides | reverse complement strand
AAACGATCACACCAGTACTGAGCGCAATGACCATCAACGAACCAGTCGGGACCCGTAGGCACCAAGCAAGTCGTCCGGTCGCGCCGTCCCTGAGGATCCCCGTGAAAGGTAGCAGCAGGCCCCGGAGGAACCCTTCCCCCACATAGTACTCTCTGTGGGATTCGGCAGGCCCCCCCGTCCTGCGTCGAAGGCACATCCGAGACCAACAAGTTCTTGGAAGACCACCCACCTTCCTATGCGAGCAACCCCTTAGCCGCAGCGCCCACCCCGCCTTGTCACCACGCCGGCTCCTCTTCTTGTCACGCCTCCCGCCTCTCGTCACGCCTCCACCTTGTCACGCCGCGCCTCTTGTCACGCCTCCCGACCCTTGTCCCGACTCCCGACCCCTGTCACGCCTCCACCTTGTCACGCTCCGCCTCTTGTCACGACTCCCGACCCTTGTCCCGCTGCGCCTCTTGTCACGACTCCCGACCCTTGTCCCGCTGCGCCTCTTGTCACGCCTCCCGACCCTTGTCCCGCTGCGCCTCTTGTCACGCCTCCCGACCCTTGTCACGCTGCCCCTCTTGTCCCGACTCCCGACCCTTGTCACGCCACCACCTTGTCCCGCTGCGCCTCTTGTCCCGACTCCCGACCCTTGTCACCCCTCCACCTTGTCACGCTGTGCCTCTTGTCCCGACTCCCGACCCCTGTCACGCCTCCACCTTGTCACGCTGCGCCTCTTGTCCCGACTCCCGACCCCTGTCACGCCTCCACCTTGTCCCGACTCCCGACCCTTGTCACGCTGCGCCTCTTGTCACTACTCCCGACCCTTGTCACGCCTCCACCTTGTCACCCCTTTTTTTTTCACTTAGTCTTCGAATCCACACCCTCCCCATTTTTTTTCTCTCCATCATAAAAAATATCACTCCATCACTTAACTCCCTCCCCATTTTTTTTATCACAAGTGAATCCCAACTCCATCATAAAAAATATCACTCCATCACTTAACTCCCTCCCCATTTTTTTTATCACAAGTGAATCCCAACTCCATCATAAAAAATATCACTCCATCACTTAACTCCCTCCCCATTTTTTTTATCACAAGTGAATCCCAACTCCATCATAAAAAATATCACTCCATCACTTAACTCCCTCCCCATTTTTTTTATCACAAGTGAATCCCAACTCCATCATAAAAAATATCACTCCATCACTTAACTCCCTCCCCATTTTTTTTATCACAAGTGAATCCCAACTCCATCATAAAAAATATCACTCCATCACTTAACTCCCTCCCCATTTTTTTTATCACAAGTGAATCCCAACTCCATCATAAAAAATATCACTCCATCACTTAACTCCCTCCCCATTTTTTTTATCACAAGTGAATCCCAACTCCATCATAAAAAATATCACTCCATCACTTAACTCCCTCCCCATTTTTTTTATCACAAGTGAATCCCAACTCCATCATAAAAAATATCACTCCATCACTTAACTCCCTCCCCATTTTTTTTATCACAAGTGAATCCCAACTCCATCATAAAAAATATCACTCCATCACTTAACTCCCTCCCCATTTTTTTTATCACAAGTGAATCCCAACTCCATCATAAAAAATATCACTCCATCACTTAACTCCCTCCCCATTTTTTTTATCACAAGTGAATCCCAACTCCATCATAAAAAATATCACTCCATCACTTAACTCCCTCCCCATTTTTTTTATCACAAGTGAATCCCAACTCCATCATAAAAAATATCACTCCATCACTTAACTCCCTCCCCATTTTTTTTATCACAAGTGAATCCCAACTCCATCATAAAAAATATCACTCCATCACTTAACTCCCTCCCCATTTTTTTTATCACAAGTGAATCCCAACTCCATCATAAAAAATATCACTCCATCACTTAACTCCCTCCCCATTTTTTTTATCACAAGTGAATCCCAACTCCATCATAAAAAATATCACTCCATCACTTAACTCCCTCCCCATTTTTTTTATCACAAGTGAATCCCAACTCCATCATAAAAAATATCACTCCATCACTTAACTCCCTCCCCATTTTTTTTATCACAAGTGAATCCCAACTCCATCATAAAAAATATCACTCCATCACTTAACTCCCTCCCCATTTTTTTTATCACAAGTGAATCCCAACTCCATCATAAAAAATATCACTCCATCACTTAACTCCCTCCCCATTTTTTTTATCACAAGTGAATCCCAACTCCATCATAAAAAATATCACTCCATCACTTAACTCCCTCCCCATTTTTTTTATCACAAGTGAATCCCAACTCCGATCATAAAAAATATCACTCCATCACTTAACTCCCTCCCCATTTTTTTTATCACAAGTGAATCCCAACTCCATCATAAAAAATATCACTCCATCACTTAACTCCCTCCCCATTTTTTTTATCACAAGTGAATCCCAACTCCATCATAAAAAATATCACTCCATCACTTAACTCCCTCCCCATTTTTTTTATCACAAGTGAATCCCAACTCCA
>CATOGU010000077.1:0-18010 GCA_951799445.1 Pseudisothecium myosuroides | reverse complement strand
CCACGGGCATGCCGGACGAGAAGTCGGTCACCGACATGGCCAACAAGCCCCACATGGACATGAACGCGTCCAAGAGCGTCCAGGCCGGAGAGGGCATGAGGATGCCCATGAAGTGCTCCAACGGGCACACCTGGGTGAAGAAGGCCATGTACGGCGGGAGCAACTGCCCCAAGTGCGGGCAGAGGGGTGAGGCATACAAGAAGACCTCCTCCGCCAACACCGACAGTGCGGACTACAAGTCGGGGTACTCCGCGGGTCGGGCCGACCACGCCAAGGGCTCGGGGTTCAGCCTGGGTGACAAGCAGGAGATTGACACCTGGGCCAATGCGTCGCAGGACTGGAAGGACGGCTGGAGCGACGGCTGGGAGGCCGCCGCCGACGGCAAGACGGCCGCGTCGATGCCCGCGGGAGGAGCGAAGTGGAAGCCCGGGGATCCGCTGGTCTGTAACAACACCGACTGCGACACTCCCCAGAGCAAGGGAAAGCCCGGAGACGCCTGCCCCACGTGCGGAGAGGGTCGCTTGATCTGGGGCAGCCCCGCGAAGAAGTCGTCTTCTCTCCAGGGCCTGGGTCACGCCATCGCCAACCGTGCGCAGACCGCGAACGTGATCACCTTCGGTCAGGCGCTGTCCACCATGTCATCCCTCGATGACCGCATCGAGGACTTCAGCGGGCACGACATCGTGCGCATGGTGCTCGCGTCCGGTGACATCACCCCCGAGGTCCGCACCTCGCTCCAGCAGGTGGTCTCCGGTGACGTTCCGGAGGCGTTCAAGAAGCAGTGGGACAAGGGCTCGGGTGGCTCCGATTCGGGGTCGAACTCTGGCGGCTCGGGATCCGGATCGTCGTCCAGCAGCAACTCTGGGCAGTGGATGAAGACCGGAGACGTTCCTTCCGGAACCAAGTCCTCGCCCATGCACAACGGAGAGACCAAGGAGGGGTACGTGTGGGTCGACGGCTCCAGTGACTCCAACAGCAACTCCTCGTCCAAGGGCAACTCGGGTGGGTCGTCCAGTGGCAAGCCGGACTGGCTCAAGGACAAGATGGACAAGAACTCCACGGCATCCACCCGGCCGTGCGACATCTGCATGCACGAGGGCAACATGGACGCCGACTCGGCGAAGCAGGCGAAGTACGATGGCAAGACGATCTACGGGCCGTGGGCCAACATGTGCGAGGGTCACTTCAAGACCCACGGCATGGGCCTGGGCACCGGCCGAGGTCAGAAGTTGGCCGCTGCCGACGGGGACGGTCAGCACGGCTACGTGGTCTTCTACAAGAGCGATCGCAAGGAGGTCCACGCCGACTCCACTTACCAGGCTCAGCAGAAGGCCATCTCGCAGTTCTGGCCGAAGGCCAAGGGCGGGGACGTCACCGTCGTACTTGCCGAGCGGCCCGACGGCAGCCAGGTCACGCACGCACCGATGATGTGACCAGAACAAGAGATAGAAGTAGGAGCATGACGTGACCGAGTCGATGTGGGACGAGGCGGTTTTGCCGATCCAGGCCGAGGCGTCTCGCCTGAACGCCCGCCTGGCCGTGCTCGCCGTCGAGCAGGTCATGGCCTACACCTCGGCTGCGATCAGCGACTCCGACTTCCTCAACCGGTCGGCCATGGTGGCTGACCAGGTGGAGACCCTGGTGGTCCAGCACACGGGGTCACTGGAGTGCGTCACCGACGCCTGGCAGGCCATTCGGGGGGATTGGTCAACCCGCATGACGCAGAGGCATCGTGACGCCGCCTCCGCTCGGATCGCCTCTGCCATGAAGACGGGCACGGTGTGGTGCCCCAAGCACCAGGTCTACGTCGGAGAGGGCAACGAGGCGACCCACGCCGACTGCAAGACCGAGAAGCGTCAGAAGCAGAGTTCGGCCAGCAAGGGCGACGGCTTCAGCGTGGAGAAGCGCGGCGACGACTGGGTCGTCACCGACACCAACGGCAACGTCAAGGGCACCCACGACTCGGAGGGCGAGGCCAAGAAGCAGCAGGCTGCGGCCTACGCATCCTGGGCGGAGTCCAAGACGTCGGCTCTCTCCGATCTGACCGACTACGAGTTCATCGAGGCGCACGCGATGCTGGAGGCTGAGGCCGGGTTCTGGCACGACACCACGCACGTGTGGAAGCAGCACTCCACCGGTCCCGAGGTCCCCGAGGACCCGGCGGTGGTCCAGAAGCGCTACGACGACGAGCGCAAGCGGGACGAGCAGCAGGCCGCCGAGGACCACAAGCGCTACCCCAAGAGCATGGTCCCGGAGGGTGACCCCACCCAGTACTACGGTTCGCGCCAGGCCGGGGTCGACCCGAACCCGCCGGTCTACCCGGACGCGTACCCCAACGGCAACTCGCTCTGCCCCAACTGCGGCAAGTGGCGCAACCCGATGAACTGCCCCCACTGCGCCGCACAGGCCACCATCGACCAGGTCGATCATGCCTCACAGCAGGGCAAGGGGGGCACCATCGTGGACTGGCTGATGCACGGGTTGCTGCCCTCCGGAGCGATGGCCTCCGTGGCTGCGAGGGAGGACGCCTCGATGCCCGAGGGTCAGGGCTCCGAGCGCTACCTCGACCCGGGCGAGGCCGTGCCCGTGGAGAGGAACCACTTCCCCGACGAATGGGACGAGGTGTCCAGCCTCGCCGACATGATGGACGGCATGAACGACAAGCCGTCCACGTCTCGGGTCGCCGACGTCTCGGACCCGGTGATGGACACGGACTCGATGAGCGTGCCTGACGACTCGATGGGCATGGCGGAGATGGGTTCCGATCCGACGCCCTCCCCTGCTCGGACCACCAAGCCTCAGCCGCCCGCGACTCCGATGACCACCTCGCCGTCGATGCAGCCTCCGTCGATGCCGATGACTGACCCGGGGATGGGTACGAGCACCGCACCTTCGATGACCGCACCCTTGATGACCGCACCTTCGATGGGTGTTACGGGTCCGGCCATGGACCAGTTCATGATGCCCTCCATGGCTCAGAGGACCGCCGCCGCGCGTCAGGCTCGGATCGAGGAGATCTGCCGCGGCATCGAGAGGGACAACCCCCACCTGAGTACCCAGTCCGTGAGGTCGCTCGCTGGCAAGATCATGGACCGCTACCCGGGGATGGTGGGGGAGAACCGATGATCGCCGAGGGCAGCATGGTCGTCTACTGCGGGGAGGACGTGGCCATCGGGGTCGGCACCCGCGGGACGGTGGTGTCCTGCGCGTCGGGCTACCAGCACGTGAGGTGGTCCGCCGGGGAGCGGACGGGTTCGATCGACATCGTTCCCGACGAGGACCTCATCAGGAGCGCGACCCAGGCCCGGTCGACGGCCCTGTCGACCGCCCAGCAGTTCGATGACTCCCTGGACACTCCCGTGCTGGCCGTGGTGGCCGTCCGTGGCGTCTACGACGACTTCGGAGAGGACGGCGTCCTCAACGTCCTGTCCGAGACCGGCCACCTCGCCGCACTCGGGCAGTACGCGGGAGAGGTCGTCGGGCACGTCGCCGCGCTGCTTCGATCCGACCCGAACTTCGCGGCCGTTCTGGGCCAACTCGATGAGCAGGAGTCCGACAGCCTGCTGACCCGCGTCGCGATCCACCTGCTCCAGACCGGGATGGACGGTTGATGGCGGACCGTCGCTGCGAGAGGTGTGGGGGTAGCATCCCCGGTCGGATGTCCCGACAGAGGGACGAGGCGGGCAACCTGGTGTGCGAGGAGTGCAAGAGGATGAGAACCCCAGACTGGCCGGTGCACTCCAGTCTGACGCCCTCCCAGGCGTCGGAGTTCCGTCGCCGGGCCGCGGTCAACCTTCGCTCGATCATCCGTCTGGAGGCGTCGGACTACGTGCCCCCGTGGAGCGACGTGGTCGCCTCGGACTACTCCGTGGGTGACCGTGTCTCCACCGAGTACGGGGACGGATCCATCGAGCAGTCCACCGGCAGGTCCATCACCATCCGGCTCGACGCCGGGGAGCAGATCATGGTCCAGAGGGGCACCCCGGGATTCTCTCGGGTGAGGAAGACCTCGTTCCTCAGGACGGCCCATGACTCGGGCGACAACGCGATCATCAACCACTGCTGTTTTTGCCTCAGTGGTGACACTCGTTACCTGACGAGGGATGGGACCAGGACGTTCAAAGAGACCGTGGGGACCACACAGTGGGTGCTGACGGCTGACGACAACCAGCGCACGTCCGGGCGCTGGGTCGAGGCCCACATCCACGACTTCGGTGAGCAGCCGCTGCTGAAGATCACTGTCCAGCGCAACCAGCGCACAAAGGTGATCGAAGCAACCGCCGAGCACAGGTGGCTGGTCAAGAGCAACCAGAAGCGAGTTCAGAAGGTCGGCCAAAGGAGCCGCAAGGGTCTTCCGAGGGGCTATCAGTTTCCGGACTGTGCACGGGGCCACCTGTGGACCGAGGAGACCACGCGGATCAAGGCTGACGGCACCCGAGACTGCAAGGTCTGTGCCAAGTCCGCGAAGCCTGTCGGGGGGACGTCTAGGGCGACCAATGTCGATGTCCTGACTCGCGACTTGCATCCTGGGATGCGACTCTCCAGTCTCCGCCAGGAGGGCGTAGGTGACTTGGCTCCTTCCGAAGACGGCATCCGACACGGCATCGTCTTCGGGGACGGCACGGCTACGGGCAAGAGCGCCAACGTCACGTTGTGGGGCGAGAAGGACAAGCAGTTGCTGCGGTTCTTCCCCAACCGTCGCTACAAGTCCGACAACACGTCGAATCGGGTTCTTGGCACCGGAGTAGAGGGTGTCAGGGTCTCGGGAGACCTCTGGGCCTGGATGAAGGCCCTGCCCACGGGCGAGGAGTCGTTCGAGTACCTCTACGGCTGGCTGGCTGGCTACATGGCCGCTGATGGCACCGTGGGTAGCCAAGGGAGCGTCAGCATCGCCTCTGCCAAGATCGAGCACTTGGAGGCCGTGCGCGATCTGGCTCAGAAGATCGGCATCTCCACCTACGACATCACGATGCAGATGCGGGTCGGGTTTCCCGGTCGCGAGCCGTCTGCGATCTACAACGTCGAGTTCGTAGGGAGCACCCTCAACGAGGAGTTCTTCCTGGTGGAGCAGCACCGGGATCGCTACCGCTTCCGCGACTACGGGTACGAGCGGTTCGGGTGGACCGTGGTCAGCGTCGAGGAAACCGGCCGAGTCGAGACCGTCTACTGTGCGGTCGTCCCGGAGACCCACTCGTTCGCTCTCGACGGGAACATCTGGACGAGGAACTGCGGGTCAGGATCCGTGACCGGCGGTTCCGACGGCTCTGTCGAGTGCGGGTACTGCCACACCGTGTTCACGGTCCAGATCCAGCCAGCACACCCGAACATGCCGCAGACCATCGACGGCAACCCGACCCCGCCCCCGGGTATGCCCGCGGGTCAGGAGACGGAGATGTCGGCCCCGGTGGACCCCGCCGTGGACTCCTCCTCCGATGGGACGCCGTCCGACGCGCTGGGGAACGCTCACGTCGACCCCACCGAGCAGGCGGGTCAGCACGACCCCGACGCCGACCAGGACCCCGACCCCCAGAAGGCGAAGCCCAACCCCTTCGCCAAGAGTCAGGCCGACAAGGACGCGGACCCGTCCGCGCCGAAGAAGAACCCCGTCCCACCCCAGTTCCGGAAGGCATCCAAGTTCTTCACCAACGAGGGCGACGTGCTTCCTCTGGACTCCTACATGAAGCGGATCGCTCTCGACTTCGCCGACGACAGGCTCCTCGTGCTGGGTGAGGTGCGGACCCCGCCCTCGGACCTGCCCGACTAGGGCTTTCCGCCTCCGGAAGGGTTGAGAGGGGAGCGCCTAGTCATGACCCACCTGATCACCGTCAACAGGCCCAACGTGTTCGTGGGTTACCGCGAGTACCAGACCGGTGCGACGTTGCTGGTTCCCGACGACGTCTACTCCGACCTCGTGGCTGCGAAGAGGTTCGCCGACGGCACCCTCATAGACAACGGACTGGTCAGCACGCCCGGAACCGGCGGTACCGGGGGTGCGGTTGACTCCGTCAACGGATACATCGGCCTCGTCAACCTGAGGGCAATCGACGTGGGCGCGGCGGCGGCAGCCGATCTGACGAGCGAGGTCAGTCGAGCCAAGCAGGCCGAGTCGGGTCTGGTGCCGTACTGGCGACCTCTGACCCCGTACACGTCGGGTGCCGTCGTGATCAACCCGGTGGGTCAGATCGTCAAGGCCAAGTCCGGCTTCACCAGTGGGTCGACGTACAACGCCGCCAACTGGACCGTGATCACCGTCGACATCGCCAACATCACCGGTGTCCCGGTGCTCGCCCGCTCCTCGGTGAAGACCGCCAACTACACGGCCGCCCCTAGCGACATCGTCCCCCTCGACTGCACCAACGCCAGCCTCTCGGCATCGCTGCCGACCGCGCCAGCCAACAACACCATGGTGGCCGTGAAGTTGGTCGCCACCTCCGCAGGCAACGTCGGTACCGTGACGACCGGTGGCACCGACGTCTTCGACGCCACCGGCGGTGTGACCACCAAGACGCTGTCCCTGCTCAACCAGGGCATCATCTGCCACTACGACTCTGCGACCTCCGTATGGAGCGTGGTCTCCAACGACCTGCCCCTGACCCAACTTCCCACCGTCTTCGCTGCCCTCCAGGACGGCCAGGTGGCCTTGTCAGCCATCCCCAAGGACTCGGCCGCCACCCCCCTCGACGTTGGTCCAGCGGACGGCCGCCGGGACTGTCGTCGGGGCGACCGCCACGTCCCCGAGCGAACTGCCGACCAAGTCCCAGTTGGACGCCGCCATCGCGGCCGTCTCGTTGGCTGGCAACGGTGCTCAGGTACTCCAGAAGACGCTGTCTTCGACCCTCACCTCATCCGACGCCACCGCCATCCTCACCATCCCCGACCTGGGCATCACCGACGCGGCGTCGGGCCAGATCAGGCAGATCACCGGCCAGATTATCTACGAGGCGACGACCCAGGGTGGGATCCTCGTCAGGCTCAGCCAGTCGACCTCAGGGACCAACTCCGAACCGAACCCGTCCTTCGAGACCGGCTTGAACGGCTACAGCATCCAGCCCACCACGGCCTCGCTGACCAGGTCCACCAGCGGACTCGCCTACGCCGGATCTGCCTACGCCGTCGCCACCTCGGGGGCCACCGCAACCATGCTCGTCCGCGGCGCTTCGGTCCCCATCACCGCTGGAAAAGGCCGCCTCCGCAGGTGCGCAGGTCAGATGGCTCACCGGCCACCCCGAAGGTTTGTCGCTGCGACATCGAGTACCTCGACTCTGCTGGGAACGTGCTCCAGACTGACCTGGGCAACAACGTCACTCTCCCGGTACCGGCGCCTACTCCCAGATCAAGCGGGACAACACTTCTAGCGCCAACCCCACCAACGTCGCCCCGGCCAACAGCGCCTCCTACCGACGTCGGATCGCGATCCTGAACCCGGCAGTCAAACGACCAGGCCGCGATCGACGGCTGCCAGTTGTCCCAGACGGCTGCCCTGCCCGCTTACAGCGACGGTGGGGCAGGGCGTCAACATCACCGACTACAACATCCTCGGAGGCTTCTACGGGCTCGCCGTCGGCGCGACCAGCGTCGAGGGCTACACCCGCACGGAGGCCGTGCGCTTCGGCAACGCGATCAACGCCGACCACCGCCACCAACGCTCTTGTCCAGGGTCAGTTCGGCGGCCTAGGCATCGGCGTCCCCGTGGTGTTGAACTACGACCTCAGAGTCGCCGTGGTGGGCACGGGTATCACCGCTGGGGTCATCCAGCCGGAGTTCCGGCAGAGGTGCTGGACGGCGGTGCTGGCAACGGGACCATCCTGAGGGCTCAGCAGTCGGTCGCCACGATCTCCAGGCTGGCCTGAGATGCCGCACGGCCACGGCGCGGCCTACGCCTACCTCAAGAAGGTCAAGCCGATCGACACCGGCATCCAGCAGGTCGCCCTGGGGGTCACGCTGGGACTGGTGCAGCCGGTTTCCTCGAAGTTTGTTTCCGAGAACTACGGGATCGCGCTCCAGCCGACCTTCAACAACACCGTCTACGACGCGGCCAACATGGACGTTTACTTCGGATTCCTGTCACAGGTGGGGGTCGGATTCGTCCGAGGCCGATACGATCCCAACTCGGCCAACTCGATGGCCTTCGCCACCCACTGCCGCACCTACGGCATCAAGTGGATGATGCTAGTGGCCCCCGAGTCGCCCTCGGCACCCACCACCTACACGCCCGCACAGTCCGCCGCCGTGGTCGCCGACATCGCCGCGAACAATTCCGACATCTGCGCTGGTCTTGAGGGCCTCAACGAGCCCAACCAGAACCGGGGCCAGACCCCCGCCCCGCCGGTCCCAGACAACTGGGCCCAGATCACCACCGACCACCAGAAGGCCATCTGGAACGCCGCCCAGGGCACCGCCCTCCAGGGGCTGCCCATCCTCGGCCCGTCGCTCCACGACACCGCGACTTCCGACTCCTACACCAAGACGGCGAGCCAGTTGGTCGGGCGGTCAGTATCACTACCTGCAACTGAAGAACGCGGGGATTCAGCCCTACCAGACCTATCAGGGGATGCACCGATACCCGGGCGGCTACGCGCCCACCAACGTGCTGGACCAGCGCCTGTCCTACGTCTACGCCGCCTACGGTCAGGGCTTTCCGGTGTGGATAACCGAGACCGGCTACCAGAACGCGCTGGGCACCAACACCGGCAACAAGCCTGTCGATGAGGTATCGGCCGGGATCTACGGGCCCCGCGCGATCATGGAGTTGGTCGCCCAGAGGGGGCTGACCATCACCCGCTACGAGTTCCTTGACGACGTAGACACGGCGTCCCCGAAGTTCAACACCGAGTCCAACTTCGGGCTGTACAGAGTCGACGCGACCATCGGCACCTCGGGTTGGACCCCGAAGCCCGAGGTCGCCAAGATCGCCGCCATGACCTCCCTGCTCCAGGACCCGGGGCCCGCGTACACACCGGCCAAGGTTCCTCTCTTCATCGGACCTGGATCCAGCGACGTGCAGTACGTCGTCACGGGTCGCCGTGACGGCACCGCCCGGATCTGGCTGTGGCGCTCGGCGAGAGTGTGGGGACCCCGTCAACCGAGTGACGATCCCTGCGGGCCTGACATCGTCCGACTCAGTGGTGATCGACAGGTTCGGTCCGCGCAACATCACCGTGGGCGCCGACGTCGTCTCGATGCCGCTGAGATGACCTCGAAGTGACGACCCCACCTCCTCCTCGGACCTGCCCGACTGGGGCTTTTTGCCTCAGGAAGAATTGAGAGGTCCGTCCACCTCATCCTCAACGGGAGCGCCTAGTCATGACCCACCTGATCACCGTCAACAGGCCCAACGTGTTCGTGGGTTACCGCGAGTACCAGACCGGTGCGACGTTGCTGGTTCCCGACGACGTCTACTCCGACCTCGTGGCTGCGAAGAGGTTCGCCGACGGCACCCTCATAGACAACGGCCTGGTCAGCACGCCCGGAACCGGCGGTACCGGGGGCACTGACCCGAACGCCCTCGCCAAGGGAAACAACCTCTCCGACCTCGGCAACTTCCAGACAGCCAAGGTGAACCTATCCCTGGACCAGGTGAACAACACCTCCGACGTCAACAAGCCGGTCTCCAACGCCACCGCGCTCGCGTTGTCTGGCAAGGCCGACCTGAGCAACGGAGTGGTGCCGACCTCTCAACTCCCCGCCATCAGCATCGACCACGGAGCCATCACCGTGGCCAACGCTTCGGCCCGCTACGCCCTGGTCATCGGGAGCAACGTCGAGCCGGGTCAGCCCGTGGTCCAGGCCAGTACCGGCCAGACGTTCATCCTGATCGATGGGGCGAGTGACGCTTCGCAGTCCAGTCAGTGGGTGGAGATCCCGGCCATCGGAAAGGTGCAGTCCGTCAACGGTGGCACCGGCCAGGTGGTGCTCTCGGCGGGCGACGTGAATGCCCCGAGCCTGACGGCTTTTAGTGGTGAGGTCACGAGGGCGCAGACCGCCGAGCAGGCCAACACCTCGGCCATCAACGCCGAGAAGACCCGAGCCCAGGGTGTCGAGCAGGCTAACGCCACTGCCATCGGAAATGAGGTGACCCGAGCGCAGACCGCTGAGCAGGCCAACGCGAGTGCAATCACCGTCAACGCCAGCGCCGTTACCGCTGAGACGAGCCGGGCGCAGGGTGCAGAGGCCCTGCTGATGCCAGTGCTGGACCTTCTCCCGACCTCAACGACCTCCAAGGCGCTGACGCAGGGCAAGATCCAGCCCTTCAACGCCAGCGGCGGGGCGATCAGCGTGACAGCACTCCCCGTCCTGTCCACGGTGCCCCTGTTCGCCACCTACGGGGTGGAGAAGGCCGAGGCATCCACCAACCCGGTCACGGTCCCGTTCGCCTCAGGTGACACCACCCTGACCGGTCTGACCTCGCTGGTGATGCAGGTGCAGGGGACTGTCTATCTCCAAGCCCTATCCAACCCGTCGGGCGGGAAGTACTGGAAGGTCGTCAACCACATCCGGTCCGACGTGGCGTTCGATACCCGCTACGATCTGGCCGGTGCGGCGGCGACCGAGACGACCCGAGCAGTCGCTGCCGAGTCGGCTGTCTCTTCAACCGTGCTCTACGGGGGGCTCACCTTCATCACACGGACCGCCGACCCGAACAACTACACATACCCGGGGAAGATCAAGAACCCGGAGCCTGGTCGCCGTCGACTGGTCATCCAGAACCTTGGTGTCAACTCCGTACAGGTCGCGCTCAAGAACTCCGATCCCTCGGACTCGAACGCACCGACGACCGCCCAGTGGGCGGCAGGTGAGATCATCGCCGCTGGTCAGGAGTCGGTCCAGTCCGCCAGCACCTTGACCATGTTCATTCGGCCCGCCACCAGCGGTCAGGCCGTCACCTGTTCGATCTACTCAGAGGCGGTCTCCTGATGCTGCGCCCATTGTCCCCGATCTCACCCAGCGTTCCGGCGCTACGGGTGATCTCCTACGCCACCGCCACGACCTTCCCCATCGGGATCAGTCTGGATCGGACGACCCTGTACGGGGCCAAGATCACCGGCGATGGAGCCCTGTACCAGAGCGTCGATGACGGAGCGACCTGGACCAGCGTCAAGGTGCTCGCGCCTACCACCGACGTGGTTCTGGGCCTCGTGGAGACCGACGACGGCGAGGCGCTCTGCTACACCCAGGCTGCCGCTGCCAGCCCGGGATACATCTACAAGTCGACCGGATGGTCCACGTCGCACACGACCGCCACCTGGGCCAAGGTGCTGACCACCACGGGCGGCTACATCAGGCCCGTCTGGGCCGGGAACGCGTTTTCCTTCGGCGACGACACGATCCTCGCTGGCAGCAGTCGAGTCGGGATCACCAGCGAGTACGGCCCGCAGACCACGGTCACCTTCGCCTCGGGGAACGCCGACACGACCGACCTCGCAAAGGCACGCCGGGTCTTCGTCACCGGAGACTACGGGGCCACCTGGACCAAGGTCTTCGACATCTCGGCGTACTTCCCCAACGCGACCAACCTCCACATCCACTCGGTCGCCTACGACCCCTACTGGGACCGGTTCTGGCTCTCGTTCGGGGACACGACAACCAACACCGTGGGCGCCAACGGCTACGACGTGCTCTACTCCGACGACCGAGGGGCCACCTGGACTCCGCTCGCCACCAGCAACGCCGGTGGCGGGGTGCAGCCGGTAGGCATCATGATCGCACCAGACGCGATCATCTTGGGCTCCGACAACCTGCCCGGCATCGAGCGTGTCTCTCGCAAGGGCTATCGCAAGGTCGGGCCGGTCCAGTACCCGGTGGTCGTCGGGATCAACACGGGCGCGCTGATCCTGACCTACGGCGTCCACAAGAACCGGCGACAGCCCGGGGCTCCGTACCTGGTGGGTCTGGCTGGTCTGACGGCCGAGAACGCCACCGCCATCCACATCTCCCCCGACGGGGCAGCCTGGTTTGAACTGTGGCGCGACGAGAACCTGCGCACCAACCAGTCGAACGGGCTGGCCTGCTTCGGTCCCACCGTCAGCGGGAAGATGGTCGCCATCGTGGGCCAGACCTCCAGCACCAACTGGCTCCTTCGCGGCGAACTGGTCGACCCCGGTCCCAGGAAGCACGTGCGCCGGTCCACCTTCGTCGGTGACGGGACCACGACGGTCTTCAACTACCCCCACGGCCTTGGCGCTCGCCCGTCGGACTTCCTGGCTGTCGACACCCTGGGGTCGTCGGCGTCCGCAGTCATCTCCGCAGACGCCACCAACATCATCGCGACGTTCGCCACCGCACCGGCCAACGCCGTCAAGTTGGCCTTCGACTACCGTTACTCGGCCTAGTCCTAGGAACGTTGCGGAGGATGCAGGTCTCCAGGAACTGACGCCTGACCTGCCCGAGCGACCCGGGGTCCACTCGGAAGAGGTGAGGAGGACTGCATGGGAGAGTTCAGCATCAACGATCGTCGTCACGGAGCGACCCAGGCCACGGGCGGGGATGGTCACCTGGTGGTGGGTCAGTCCGTCGCCGACGCCAAGGCGTTGGCCTCCTCGGCCCAGAGGGCCCTCGCTCTGGGGCGGTCCGGCGTCACGCCTACGGACCAGTCCATGGCCAGGCAGATGCGGGTCTCCCGGCTCCAGAAGCAGGCCACCGGCGTCGGTGGGGGCAGCATGTCCTTCGCGACGCAGAGGCCCCAGGACCCGTTCTTCTACTGGCAGCAGAACAACCTCCCCTACGACTTCTCTCGGCCCGACGAGTTGATCCGCCTCAGGGCCCTGTGTCGCCACGTCTACCGGGCCCACTCGGTGATGGCCTCGGCCATCGACATCTACTCCAAGTGGCCCGTGGTCGACATGGAAATCACGTGCAAAGACAAGAAGATCAAGCAGTTCTACGAGGACCTGTTCTTCGACCAACTCGACTACGAGGAGTTCCTCCCCGACCTCCTGCGCGAGTACTGGATGGTCGGGGAGGCGTTCCCCCTCGGCTCGTTCAACGAGACGCTCGGCGTGTGGGACGACGACGAACTGATCAACCCCGACGACGTGTTCGTGGAGAAGAACATGTTCGTGAAGGAGCCCAACCTCTACATGAGGCTCCCCCAGAGCCTGCGCAACGTGCTCACGACGGGGCAGCCTCCGGACCAGTACCACGCGCTGATGCGTTCCTACCCTGAACTGAAGGCGTACGCCCACGAGAACGCCCGGATGCCCGTCTCGAACGTCCTGATGAAGCACCTGAAGTTCAAGACCGATGCGTTCGGCAACCGGGGTCTCCCGATCATGTACAGGGCGCTGCGCCCGCTCATGCAGGAGGAGATGCTGAACTCGGCGCAGGACGCCATCGCAGACCGCCTCTACACCCCTCTGGTCCTGGCCAAGATCGGCGCGAGCGCCACCGACCTGGGCACGGAGGAGCCGTGGATTCCGACCTCGGACCAGATCGCCTCGTTCGAGAACAGCCTGGACGCCGCACTGGCCGCCGACTTCCGCGTGCTGACGACGCACTTCGCCGTGGACATGGAGTCCGTCTTCGGTCGGGAGACGATGCCCAACTTCGATCAGGACTTCGAGCGGCTGACCGAGAAGCAGTTGCAGGCGTTCGGCATGTCCAAGACCATGATATCGGGGGCGTCCAGCGGTGAGACCTACGCCGCAGACGCGGTGAACCGCGACGTGATGAGTCAGTTGCTCACCACCTCGCAGCGCTACATCCAGAGGTTCTTTCGCAGCAGGGCCAGGGTCGTCGCCGAGGCGCAGGGACACTTCGACTACGAGGTGCGTGGGGGCAAGCGATACCCGATCATGGAGGAGATTCTGGAGCGCGACGAGGAGACCGGCGAGCAGCGGATCGTTGAGCAGCCCAAGTTGATCGACGTCGACCTCCGACTCAAGACGATGTCGATGAAGGACGACGCCGCAGAGCAGGAGTTCATCGAGGCCCTGCGCGCGTCCGGCGTACCGATCTCGATGAAGCGTCGGCTCTACGGGGTGGACATCGACTTGGACGAGGAGATCGACGCGGTCGCCAGCGAGCAGGTCGACCAGGCGATCCAGGCCCAGGAGGTGCGTCAGCGCCAGTACCAGGGCCTCAAGGCTCGCCGGTTGCCGATCCCCGCAGACCTCAAGGCTGACTTCGAGGCGAGGCCGCTCAACGCGCCGGAGGGCGACGGGCAGCAGGCCACCGCGCCCACCCGGGTACCCAACCTGCTCGACGTCGGGGACTCCGAGGCCCTCGCACCCGACGCGCAGAGCCTGGCGACCCCTCCTGGTGCGCCACTGGGTGTCCCCACGGGTCCGGCGGGGACGGTGACCGATCAGGGGGTTCCCCAGGGCTACTCGACCCCCCATTCCGGCCCCAAGACCGTCACGATGCCTCGTAACTGGATGCTCAGCCCAGACAACCCGTCGCGTCCGGCCGAGTCTGACGAGATGCGAGCCAGCATGCCCAAGCCAGCACGGTTGCTCGACTCCGACAGGAACCCCCTGTTCTCGATCGCCGCGGACGGGTCGGAGGTACCGATGTACGAGAAGCCCGGTGGTGTCATCCAGGGACCCAGACACGTCGGGTTGCGTCGCTACGCCGGTGTGACGGCGGACACCGAGTTGGGCTCGGACGAAGGTGACCAGCATGAGTGAGCAGGCCCTGAAGACCACCCAACTCGACACCCAGGGCTACCCGACGCTTCGGTTCAGACCGGACAACTCCCCCACCCCGCCCACCGACCCGGTGGACGGTCAGTTGTGGCGCAACCCCAGCAAGCAGATGTGTGAGTGGCACTCCGACACGCAGGAGTGGGTCTCTCTTGCCACGGACCCGGCCATGCGCATGTTCGTCGCCGACGAGATCGAGCCGCTCAGCAGCACGATCCAGGCCCTGGGCCCATCGACCGACGTACCCGACCTCAGGGTGCTGTTCGAGAACTCGCTGCTCTGAGGCCAGACCTGTCTCCGGGTTCAACCCTCCCCGCGGAAGGGTTGAAGGCAGAACCCCCAGATCGGAGCGCTCCGTGCCACAGTCCCCTCAGCACCGGTTGGTGGTAGAGGCCAGCCTGGGCGACAAGACGACACCCGCAGGCGCGGCAGTCGACCAGGCCGCCTCCTCCGCCGCCTCGAACTTCTTCACGGGCCAGGAGCAGTCCTCGGTCAGCACCGTCGACTTCATGGGTGACTTCGAGAACGGTCTCGACTGATGTCGTTGACCTCCAACCTTCAGGCGGCGTTCACACGCGTCGGAACCGAGTTCAAGTCGGTGCGCATCCAGGCGTTCGGCTCGGGCACGGGCGACGCCTCCGGTCTCAACACCACGGCGAAGAACCTCAAGGACGCGATCAACGAGTTGTACGCCCGACCCTCGGGTGGCGGCTCCCTGGACTCGCTGTCGGACGCCGCAGTCTCCAGCCCCGCGGCGGGGGACGTCCTCCGCTACGACGGGGCCAACCCGGGGAACTTCGTCAACGTGCCGGGCACGGCGTACTTCCAGCCCCGGGACAGCGACCTCGACGCCATCGCTGCACTGGCCACCACCCCCTACGGCCAGAACCTGCTCACCGTAGCCAGCGCGGCGGCCCTGACCGCCGGACTGACATCCGCCACCACCGGTGCCCAGGGGGTTGTGCTCCTGGCCGCGCAGTCCGACGTGAACACCGGCACCGACGCGAGCAAGGTCGTCACCTCGGCGACCTTGCAGGGCAAGTTGTCGGCGAACTACCAGCCACTCGACACCGACCTCACCTCGATCGCCGCGTTGACGACCACCGCGTTTGGCAGGGCGCTCCTGACGCTCGCCGACGGTGCCGGGCTCGCCGGTCAGGTCAGGGTCGCAGCCCCGGGGCTCGTCGGGGTCATCTCCCTCGCCACCACCACCGAGGCGACGGCTGGCACCGACACCGGTAAGGCCGTCACGTCGGCTGGTGTCGCCGCCGCCATCACCGGCCGCATCGACACGAACGTCAACCTCGGCACCTCCAACGTCAACGCACCCTCCCAGGCCGCGGTCAAGGCGTATGCCGACCAGTTGATCGGTGCCAACGACGCCATGGTGTTCAAGGGCGTCATCGACGCGTCCACCAACCCCAACTACCCGGCGGGTAACCGAGGCGACACCTACAAGATCAGCGTCGCGGGCAAGATCGGCGGCGCCGCGGGCCCCAACGTCGAGGTCGGCGACGTCATCATCTGCACCACCGACGGCACCGTCGCGGGCACGCAGGCCGCGCAGGGGGTGAACTGGACCATCGTGCAGAACAACATCGACGGGGCTGTCACCGGTCCCGCCACGTCAGCGGCCGGTGACTTCGCCTTCTTCTCCGGCACCACGGGCAAGGTGGTCCAAGACGGCGGCGTATCGCTCTCGACCGACGGAACCCTCAACGCCAACTCCGACGTCCTGGTGCCGACGCAGAAGGCCGTGCGCACCTACGCCCAGCCCCTGGACGCCGAACTGTCCGCCCTCGCGGGGCTGGTGTCCGCGTCGAACAAACTGCCCTACTTCACCGGTTCGGGTACAGCGTCACTGGCCGACCTCACCGCGTTCGGCCGCAGCCTGGTGGCCTCGCCCGACGCGACCTCGGCCCAGTCCGTCCTCCAGGTCTACTCCCAGGCCCAGATCGGCGACCCCACCACCGACTTCGTGTCCGGCTTCGTAGCCGCGCTCTTGTGATCCCAAGGAGTCAGTCGTGAGCCTGGTCAGTCAACTCCAGTTGGTCTTCACCCGCATCGGTACGGAGATCAAGTCCACCCGGGCGACCGCGGCCAACGCCAGCAACCTCACCAGCGGAGTCGTCTCCGGTGCGCTGCTCGACGCCAGGCTGAGGACCGGCCGACGCGACACGCTCAGCGACTTCAACGCCGCGATCGAGGTCGGCTTCTACGTCGCCCCGCCGAACACCCCCAACGCACCGGACACCACGAACTACTTCACCATCCTGGTGGAGACCCACGACCCTGCATCCAACAACCTCTACCTCACCCAGACCGCGACCGCCCTGATGATCGCCACTGCGGCCAACACCCAGACCTACAGGCGCCACTGTCAGTCCGGGACGTGGACGTCCTGGTACAGGCTGTCGCTCTCGCAGGCCGAGCAGGACTCCAGGTACGTCCAGTCGGCGTCTCCCGCATTCACGGGTTCGACCCCCACGAGCAACGGCACCGCACTGGTGCTCGCTACGGACTCCCGGCTAACCGACGCACGAAACCCGGTGGGTACGGCCTCGGGCGCGCTCACAGGCTCCTACCCCGGGCCATCGCTCGCGAGCAACGCGGTGGGTACGGCCAACGTCTCGGACGCCGCCATCACCTTCCCGAAGTTGGCCTCAGCAGCGGTCGCATCATCGGGGGTCAGCAGCGCCACGGCACTGGTCCGCGCGGACGACTCGCGACTCGCGGACCAGCGCACCCCCTCGGACGGGTCCGTCACCTACGCCAAACTGGCAGCGGCCATCGTGGCGGCCTCAGGTACGTCCAGCACCACCGCGCTCGTCCGGGCCGACGACGCCCGCCTCTCAGACAACAGGACCCCCAAGACACACGCGGCCACCCACGGGAACGGCGCCTCGGACGCGGTGGCTCTGGACGGCACCCAGGTGGTCTCGGGGTTGGTGGGCACCGGAAGGCTCGGCACGGGCACGGCCAACAGCAACTCCCTGTTGAGGGGGGACGGTACGTGGACCAACCCCTTCACGTTCCCCTGCACTTCCACGACCCGGCCCGCAGCCCCCTTCGCTGGGCAGATCATCAACGAGACCGACACGGGAAACGTGCTGATCTACGACTCTGCGAGCACGACGTTCCAGTTCGTCAACGGCCGAGCCAGGATGACCTCAGCCCAGCGCACGGGCGCGACGACCACGACCTCGACCCCGCTCGGTACGGGTCAACTCATCAACGGACTGGAGGTCTACGAGACCGACACCGGGAAGACCTTCGTCTACCAGGGCGGCTCTTGGGTGCAACTGAGTGCCACCGGTCCAGCCGATCTGTCGTACGCAGAGATCACGGCCAACAGCACGGCTGTGAACACC
>CATOGU010000075.1:22500-25000 GCA_951799445.1 Pseudisothecium myosuroides | reverse complement strand
CCCTTCCCCCACATAGTACTCTCTGTGGGATTCGGCAGGCCCCCCCGTCCTGCGTCGAAGGCACATCCGAGACCAACAAGTTCTTGGAAGACCACCCACCTTCCTATGCGAGCAACCCCTTAGCCGCAGCGCCCACCCCGCCTTGTCACCACGCCGGCTCCTCTTCTTGTCACGCCTCCCGCCTCTCGTCACGCCTCCACCTTGTCACGCCGCGCCTCTTGTCACGCCTCCCGACCCTTGTCCCGACTCCCGACCCCTGTCACGCCTCCACCTTGTCACGCTCCGCCTCTTGTCACGACTCCCGACCCTTGTCCCGCTGCGCCTCTTGTCACGACTCCCGACCCTTGTCCCGCTGCGCCTCTTGTCACGCCTCCCGACCCTTGTCCCGCTGCGCCTCTTGTCACGCCTCCCGACCCTTGTCACGCTGCCCCTCTTGTCCCGACTCCCGACCCTTGTCACGCCACCACCTTGTCCCGCTGCGCCTCTTGTCCCGACTCCCGACCCTTGTCACCCCTCCACCTTGTCACGCTGTGCCTCTTGTCCCGACTCCCGACCCCTGTCACGCCTCCACCTTGTCACGCTGCGCCTCTTGTCCCGACTCCCGACCCCTGTCACGCCTCCACCTTGTCCCGACTCCCGACCCTTGTCACGCTGCGCCTCTTGTCACTACTCCCGACCCTTGTCACGCCTCCACCTTGTCACCCCTTTTTTTTTCACTTAGTCTTCGAATCCACACCCTCCCCATTTTTTTTCTCTCCATCATAAAAAATATCACTCCATCACTTAACTCCCTCCCCATTTTTTTTATCACAAGTGAATCCCAACTCCATCATAAAAAATATCACTCCATCACTTAACTCCCTCCCCATTTTTTTTATCACAAGTGAATCCCAACTCCATCATAAAAAATATCACTCCATCACTTAACTCCCTCCCCATTTTTTTTATCACAAGTGAATCCCAACTCCATCATAAAAAATATCACTCCATCACTTAACTCCCTCCCCATTTTTTTTATCACAAGTGAATCCCAACTCCATCATAAAAAATATCACTCCATCACTTAACTCCCTCCCCATTTTTTTTATCACAAGTGAATCCCAACTCCATCATAAAAAATATCACTCCATCACTTAACTCCCTCCCCATTTTTTTTATCACAAGTGAATCCCAACTCCATCATAAAAAATATCACTCCATCACTTAACTCCCTCCCCATTTTTTTTATCACAAGTGAATCCCAACTCCATCATAAAAAATATCACTCCATCACTTAACTCCCTCCCCATTTTTTTTATCACAAGTGAATCCCAACTCCATCATAAAAAATATCACTCCATCACTTAACTCCCTCCCCATTTTTTTTATCACAAGTGAATCCCAACTCCATCATAAAAAATATCACTCCATCACTTAACTCCCTCCCCATTTTTTTTATCACAAGTGAATCCCAACTCCATCATAAAAAATATCACTCCATCACTTAACTCCCTCCCCATTTTTTTTATCACAAGTGAATCCCAACTCCATCATAAAAAATATCACTCCATCACTTAACTCCCTCCCCATTTTTTTTATCACAAGTGAATCCCAACTCCATCATAAAAAATATCACTCCATCACTTAACTCCCTCCCCATTTTTTTTATCACAAGTGAATCCCAACTCCATCATAAAAAATATCACTCCATCACTTAACTCCCTCCCCATTTTTTTTATCACAAGTGAATCCCAACTCCATCATAAAAAATATCACTCCATCACTTAACTCCCTCCCCATTTTTTTTATCACAAGTGAATCCCAACTCCATCATAAAAAATATCACTCCATCACTTAACTCCCTCCCCATTTTTTTTATCACAAGTGAATCCCAACTCCATCATAAAAAATATCACTCCATCACTTAACTCCCTCCCCATTTTTTTTATCACAAGTGAATCCCAACTCCATCATAAAAAATATCACTCCATCACTTAACTCCCTCCCCATTTTTTTTATCACAAGTGAATCCCAACTCCATCATAAAAAATATCACTCCATCACTTAACTCCCTCCCCATTTTTTTTATCACAAGTGAATCCCAACTCCATCATAAAAAATATCACTCCATCACTTAACTCCCTCCCCATTTTTTTTATCACAAGTGAATCCCAACTCCATCATAAAAAATATCACTCCATCACTTAACTCCCTCCCCATTTTTTTTATCACAAGTGAATCCCAACTCCATCATAAAAAATATCACTCCATCACTTAACTCCCTCCCCATTTTTTTTATCACAAGTGAATCCCAACTCCATCATAAAAAATATCACTCCATCACTTAACTCCCTCCCCATTTTTTTTATCACAAGTGAATCCCAACTCCATCATAAAAAATAAATCATAGATTTCAAAATTGAATTGTATCAAAAAGAAATCATAGATTTCAAAATTGAATTGTATCAAAAAGAAATCATAGATTTCAAAATTTCAAATGTATCAAATAGAAATCATAGAT
>CATOGU010000075.1:10000-12500 GCA_951799445.1 Pseudisothecium myosuroides | reverse complement strand
TTTTCACTTAGTCTTCGAATCCACACCCTCCCCATTTTTTTTCTCTCCATCATAAAAAATATCACTCCATCACTTAACTCCCTCCCCATTTTTTTTATCACAAGTGAATCCCAACTCCATCATAAAAAATATCACTCCATCACTTAACTCCCTCCCCATTTTTTTTATCACAAGTGAATCCCAACTCCATCATAAAAAATATCACTCCATCACTTAACTCCCTCCCCATTTTTTTTATCACAAGTGAATCCCAACTCCATCATAAAAAATATCACTCCATCACTTAACTCCCTCCCCATTTTTTTTATCACAAGTGAATCCCAACTCCATCATAAAAAATATCACTCCATCACTTAACTCCCTCCCCATTTTTTTTATCACAAGTGAATCCCAACTCCATCATAAAAAATATCACTCCATCACTTAACTCCCTCCCCATTTTTTTTATCACAAGTGAATCCCAACTCCATCATAAAAAATATCACTCCATCACTTAACTCCCTCCCCATTTTTTTTATCACAAGTGAATCCCAACTCCATCATAAAAAATATCACTCCATCACTTAACTCCCTCCCCATTTTTTTTATCACAAGTGAATCCCAACTCCATCATAAAAAATATCACTCCATCACTTAACTCCCTCCCCATTTTTTTTATCACAAGTGAATCCCAACTCCATCATAAAAAATATCACTCCATCACTTAACTCCCTCCCCATTTTTTTTATCACAAGTGAATCCCAACTCCATCATAAAAAATATCACTCCATCACTTAACTCCCTCCCCATTTTTTTTATCACAAGTGAATCCCAACTCCATCATAAAAAATATCACTCCATCACTTAACTCCCTCCCCATTTTTTTTATCACAAGTGAATCCCAACTCCATCATAAAAAATATCACTCCATCACTTAACTCCCTCCCCATTTTTTTTATCACAAGTGAATCCCAACTCCATCATAAAAAATATCACTCCATCACTTAACTCCCTCCCCATTTTTTTTATCACAAGTGAATCCCAACTCCATCATAAAAAATATCACTCCATCACTTAACTCCCTCCCCATTTTTTTTATCACAAGTGAATCCCAACTCCATCATAAAAAATATCACTCCATCACTTAACTCCCTCCCCATTTTTTTTATCACAAGTGAATCCCAACTCCATCATAAAAAATATCACTCCATCACTTAACTCCCTCCCCATTTTTTTTATCACAAGTGAATCCCAACTCCATCATAAAAAATATCACTCCATCACTTAACTCCCTCCCCATTTTTTTTATCACAAGTGAATCCCAACTCCATCATAAAAAAATATCACTCCATCACTTAACTCCCTCCCCATTTTTTTTATCACAAGTGAATCCCAACTCCATCATAAAAAATATCACTCCATCACTTAACTCCCTCCCCATTTTTTTTATCACAAGTGAATCCCAACTCCATCATAAAAAATATCACTCCATCACTTAACTCCCTCCCCATTTTTTTTATCACAAGTGAATCCCAACTCCATCATAAAAAATATCACTCCATCACTTAACTCCCTCCCCATTTTTTTTATCACAAGTGAATCCCAACTCCATCATAAAAAATATCACTCCATCACTTAACTCCCTCCCCATTTTTTTTATCACAAGTGAATCCCAACTCCATCATAAAAAATAATCATAGATTTCAAAATTGAATTGTATCAAAAAGAAATCATAGATTTCAAAATTGAATTGTATCAAAAAGAAATCATAGATTTCAAAATTTCAAATGTATCAAATAGAAATCATAGATTTCTAAATTGAAATGTACAAAAATAAATCATGCATTTCAAAATTTATATGTATCAAAAATAAATCATAGATTTAAAGATTTGATTGTACCAAAAATAAATCATAGATTGAAAGATTTAAATGTACCAAAAATAAATCATAAGTTTAAAGATTTAAATGTACCAAAAATAAATCATAAGTTTAAAGATTGAAATGTACCAAAAATAAATCATTAATTTCAGAATTTAAATGTACCAAAAATTAATCATAAGTTTAAAGATTGAAATGTACCAAAAATAAATCATTAATTTCAGAATTTAAATGTACCAAAAATAAATCATAGATTTCAGAATTTAAATGTACCAAATTTAAATCATAAATTTCAAAATTTAAAAGCCTAAACCGAAACCCTATACCCTAAACCGAAACCCTAAACCCTAAACCGAAACCCTAAACCCTAAACCCTAAACCCTACCAAATGTAAATCATAAATTATAAGATTTAAATGTACCAAATGTAAATCATAAATTATAAGATTTAAATGTACCAATAATAAATCATAATTTATGTGATTTAAATGTACCAATAATAAATCATAAATTATATGATTTAAATGTACCAATAATAAATTATTTATTTCAAGATTTAAATGTACCAATAATAAATCATAAATTGTATGATTTAAATGTACCAATAATAAATCATATATTTCAAGATTTAAATGTACCAATA
>CATOGU010000074.1:0-11690 GCA_951799445.1 Pseudisothecium myosuroides | reverse complement strand
CCCTCATGAAATTTCGCCATTTACTGGTTTTGACATGTTGGCTCGGCTTCGCCGCTTCCGGGATTGCCACTGCCCAAACCCCGAAATTAGGTTCCACACCGAAGGGTAAGCTGGCATCCCGGCCGCTCTATCGTGATCCGCCCTTCGATGCGCCCACCGACCCGGTGTTGTGTTTCAACGCCGAATCGAAAAAATGGCTGATGTATTACACCGCCCGCCGGGCCACCGCCGCCGATACGCCGGGCGTGACCTGGGTGCATGGGTGCAACATCGGCGTGGCGGAGTCCTCTGACGGCGGCGCGACCTGGACTTACCATGGCGTCGCCGACATCAACTATGGCAAGGATGTCCATCCCAATGATTACACTTACTGGGCGCCGGAGGTCATCTGGTTCGAGGGCTTGTATCACATGTACCTGACTTTCGTGCCCGGCATTTTCGACGATTGGAACCATCCGCGCGAGATCGTCCATCTGACCAGCAAAGACGGCCTCAAGTGGGACACGGTCGCCAAGGTGGACCTCAAGTCCGACAAGACGATTGATGCCTGCGTCATCCAACTACCGGACGGGAACTGGCGGATGTTTTACAAGGATGAGCGGCATCCGCCGACGCTGCATTACGCCGACAGCCCCGATCTATCCCACTGGGAAGCTAAGGGAAATGCTGTCAAGGATTTTAGCGGCGAAGGCCCCAAGGTTATCCACTGGAAGGGAAGCTACTGGCTGATCGCCGATTGTTGGAAGAACGGCATGCGGGTGTGGAAGTCGGAAGACTGCCTCCACTGGAACTTGCAGCCGGAGGCTTTGTTCGGATCGCACGGCGACGTGGTGATCAGCGGAGACCGGGCATGGTGGTTCTATTTCGGCGGACCGCGCATGGCGGCTACGGCGAACGGCAGCCCTGCAGCGGGTCAGCCGAGCCCGGGTCCGGGTCATGGACGCACGACCGCCATTAACGTGGTCGAACTTTCCGTGGTTGACGGCAAACTCATCGGTGGCGATCCCGCCCTCCCGACTTACATCGACTTGCAGCCGGTCCGCGAGGAGGAACGATAGGCTGCCTGTCTCCGGGGGAGAGTTTACTGCGGCACCGGCTTGAGGTGGGCGTCGAGCGTGAAGACTTGTCCCGCTTGCGTTGGAAACGTCACCTCCTCCTGGCCGCACCGCACGTGACAAGGGCCGCCGAGCGTTGAGCGAACGGCGGCCTTGGTCAAACGTCCGTCGCTCCAAGCTAAATTTGTCACCTCGAAGCCTCCCCGTGCCCGCAGTCCCGCTACACGACCCATCGGCCACGCGGTCGGCAGTGCCGGGAGCAGATGCAGTTCGCCGAGGTGACTTTGCAAAAGCATCTCGGACACGCCGGAGGTGAAAGCAAAGTTGCCGTCGATTTGGAACGGTGGGCAAGCGTCCAGCAGGTTCGGATAAACGCCGCCGCCCGGGCCGTAGCTGATGGCCGTGTTGTTGCCAACGGGGCGCAGCAGATTTTTGATCAGGAGATAGGCATGATCACCGTCGCGGAAACGCGCCCAGAAATTGATCTTCCACCCCAGCGACCAGCCGGTGCCGTCGTCGCCCCGGATGTCCAGCACCTTGCGGGCGGCGGCGAAGAATTCGGGTGTCGCGGGAGTGATCTGCCGGCCCGGGTAAATCCCGAACAAATGCGAGGTGTGGCGATGGTGCACATCCGTTTCCATGAAATCCTCGAACCATTCCTGCAACTGACCCCGCGCGCCGATCTTGAGCGGGTAAAGCTTCGCCCGCGCTGCGGCGATCTTCGCGGCGAATTCGCGGTCCACATCGAGGATGCGCGCCGCGTCGAGGCAGTTGGTGAACAGGTCCCAGATGATCGACATGTCCATCGTCGTGGCCATGCTGATGTCCGCCGTTTTGTGGTCGGGGGTGAAGAAGCTGAGTTCGGGTGAACCCGACGGCGCCGTGACCAGATGACCCTTGCCATCGTCGACCAACCAGTCGAGGCAGAACTCCGCCGCGCCCTTCATGACCGGCCACGCCCGCGCGCGCAGAAATTCCCTGTCGCCGCCGAACGCGTAGTGTTCCCAAAAGTCCCGGCTCAACCACGCACCGCCCATCGCCCAGTTGGCCCACACCGGATCGCCGCCGCCGTAGTTGCCGACGGGGCCGGTCTGGCCCCAGATATCGGCGTTGTGGTGGGCGACCCAACCGTGGGCACCATAGTTGACCTCGGCGGTTTTACGGCCGTGTCCGGCAAGCATCTCGACGAAGGAGAGCATGGGCTCGTGGCACTCGGCAAGATTCGATACTTCGGAGGGCCAGTAGTTCATCTGGGCGTTGATGTTCAACGTCCAGTTGGAACTCCACGGCGGACGCATCGAGTCGTTCCAGATGCCTTGCAAATTCGCGGGTAAGCCGCCGGGGCGGGAACTGGCGATGAGCAGGTAGCGCCCGTATTGATAGAGCAGCGTGCCCAATCCTGGGTCTGGTTCGCCCTGCGCGAAATGAACGAGCCGCTCGTCCGTCGGACGCGCCTCCGCTTCGGGTGCGTGGCCCAGGTCGAGTTCCACGCGGCGGAACAATCGCTGGTGATCGGCGACATGGCGTGCCAGCAGGTCGGCGTAGGGGCGGACCTGGGCGGCGGCAAGGGGCCGCACGGCTTCGGCGGCGGGATCGCGGCCCTCGCGGACGGGCGATTTGTCCGGGCCGTTGAAACTCGTACCCGCCGAGAGTAACAAGGTGACGGTGTTGGCTTTGGTGACGGTCAGCGTCTGCCCGTCGCAGGCGACCACACCGCCGTCGGCCTGCGCACGGACCCGCAGGTTGAACGTCATGCCGACACCCTGCGGATCGTCGTCGTAAACCACGGGCTTCGACGAGCGCAGGTAACTCGGATCGACGTGCGCGGGCGCTTTGCCACTGAGCACCAAGGTGTCCTGGTTTTCCGTCGCGGACGTGTGATGCTGGGGGCTTCCGGTCGTGGCGGCGAAGCTGATGCGCCCCGGCTGGTCGCAGGTCAGGCGCACGACGATGACCTGATCGGGAAAGCTGCTGAAGACCTCGCGCGTGAACGTGGCGTCTCCCTGGCGGTAGCGGACGGTAGCGACCGCGCGGTCCAGATCGAGGCTGCGCTCGTAGACAGCGGCGGCGCTGCCATTTCCGTCGCTCGGAAAGGTGAGCAACAGATCGCCGAGCGGCTGGTACGATTCGTTGTAAGGGCCCTGCATCTTCTTGCAAAGCGCACCGGCCTTGATGTAGTCGCCCGCAAAGATCGCGGCGCGCACCTGCGGGAGAATCTCTTTCGCGCCGGGATTATTCCACTCGCGCGGTTCGCCCGACCAGAGCGTCGCTTCGTTGAGTTGCAGGCGCTCTTTCTCCACCCCGCCGAACACCATGGCACCGAGGCGGCCGTTGCCGACGGGGAGGGCTTCCGTCCAGCGAGCGGCGGGTTGAGCGTATCTCAACACCAAATCATCCGCCGACGCCGGAGATGCCACATAAGAAACTAGCGCCAAGGACAGCGAGCAAAGCCAGAGTTTTTTCATCGTTGGACGGCGCAAAACAATTTCAATCTTGGAAAAGCAAGGGCGCGAACTCCTTCAAATCGCGGCGCCAGGTCTGCCATTCGTGCGCCGTGCCGGGCGACTCGTAGAAGACGTGCTTGATGCCGCCTTTCTCCAACGTTTCGTGAAACGAGACGACGCCGTCGTGCATACTTTTGGGTTCGGCGGTGCCGATGCCTACCCACACGAGCTTGACTTTTTTGTTGAACGCGTCGGCGTCCGCGAACACGCCGTTGTAGGACTCTTTCAGGTCCAGGGGCGCGGACCCCGGCGGGCCAAACCTCCCGCCCGCGCCGCTGAAGCCGCCGATGTAGGTGAACTTATCCAGATGGTTGAGAGTGGTCAGGAACGTTTGCATCCCGCCCATCGAGAGCCCGGCCATCGCACGGTGGTCGCGGTCCGTGAGCGTGCGGTAGGTGGAGTCGATGGTCGGGATCAGGTCGTTGACGACCACCTCGCTGAACGCCTGCATGAACGCCATCCGGTCGGTCGAGGAGGGGCGTGGTCCGCCGAATGGGAGCACCTGCGGCGCTTCGCCCGCTTTTGTCGCGGAGCCTCGCTCCATGACGATGATCATGGGTTTTGCCTTTTTCTCGGCGATGAGGTTGTCCATGATCTGACTGAGATGGCCTTGCAAGCCCCAGGCGCGCTCGTCCTCGCCGCCGCCGTGTTGTAGATACAACACCGGGTAAGGTACGTCGCGGTTCGCCTCATAGTCCGGCGGCGTGTAGACGAAGATGCGCCGCCACGCGCCGGTCGTTTTGGAAAAGTACCAGCGTTCACGGATTTCGCCGTGAGGTACATCCTTGGGCAGGTAGAAATCGACGCCGGTCTCTGGAATTTCGATGCCGCTGGTCTGCTTGCCCACGCCGAAGAACGTTTCGCTAGCGGGATCGTTCAGCGGCACGCCGTCGACGACGAGCCAGTAGTAATGAAAGCCCGGCACCTGCGGATTGGTCGTCGCGGTCCAGACCCCGTCCTCGCCTTTCTCGGCGAGATAGCGTTTGCCGAGGTCGAATTGTACCTTCTGAGCGCCGGGCGCCTTGACGCGAAAGGTAACGCGCCCATCGGGATGGATTTTGGGATAGTCCTCGCCCGGCACGTTGGTCGTCGCGGACTTGGCATCGTCATCGGCGGCGGGGGTGGGGGTTTGCCCCCGGCACAGACTGGCGGCCAAGCAGACGAATAGAAGCGTGAACTTCAAAGTGGCTTTCATGGAGTGGTCTCTTTCCATCAGGCCAGCACACCTTTGATTTTCAGCGCGGCGGCGTGTTCGCCGGGGGCTGTCGCGGGCAGCTTGACGTTGAGACCCTTTTCGTCTTGCGACCATTCGACCTTGCCGCCGTAACCGAGTAGCGAAACGTCGGCGACCTTGCGCCCCGCAGTCTGCGGTAAATTGGTGGCAAGGCTCTTGATCACCGTGCCACCTGACTCGGGCCACCCCAGCAAAAAGGCGTAGAGCGTGTCGCCCTTCGTTGTAAAGCGCATGTCCTCGGCGGTGTAGGGTCGCACGTCACGTGCGCCGCCGAACTGTCCCTTCGGTGCCTCAATGCTGACCGAAGGCCCCTCGCCATACACGGTCCATGGGCGCGTGCCGTAGATGCCCTCGCCGTGGGGCGCGATCCACTTGGCAATGCTCTCCAGGCAGGCCACCTCGTCCGCGTCAATCGTGCCGTCGCCGCGCACCGGGATGTTGAGCATGAGGTTGCCGTTCTTGCTGACGATGTCGATGAGCATGCGCACGACCTGGGTGGCGGACTTGTACTTGTGTTGATCGAAGAGGCGGCGGTTATAGTGCCAATCCCCGATGCAGGTGTCCGTTTGCCAAGGGAGTGTCTCGCCGCCGTGGGTGACGCCGCGCTCCACGTCGAGCACCAAGGCGCGGCGTTGCTCGGGGTTGAGACCCTTGCCGGTCATCACCGCTTCGACCTTGCCGCCGTGGCGCGCGAGGTTGGTGTTGTAGAGGTAAGCGGCGATACGCAGCCCGATGTCGCTGACGGGATAGATGGGCAGCAAAGTGTCGTCGAAATAAAGCAGGTCGGGCTGGTGCTTGTCGATCAGGTCGATAGTGCGGTTGAAGAATTTTCCGACGAAATTTTTGTCCAGCGGAGGGTTGCCATCCTGGGGCCAATTGTATTTGCCCAGCGGGTGATACTGCGCGTAGAGGTCTTGCGGGTCGAGGTCCTCCCACCACTGGCCCTTACCGTCCGCCTTGGAGAGCAACCCGTCGTAGGGTACGCCCGCCAGCGGACCGCTGGGGTCGGATTTCTGTGCATCCTGATACCAGCTCCACGCGCGGTCGCCGTGGGAGGTCAGCGCCACCTTGAGCCCGGCGGCACGGGCGGCCTTGGTCCAGCCGCCGACGATGTCTTTCTTCGGTCCGATGGCAACAGAGTTCCACGGCTGGTATTTGGAGTCCCACAGGTCGAAGTTGTCGTGGTGGTTGGCCATTGCCGCGAAATACTTCGCCCCGGCACGTTTGTAGAGGGCGACGAGACTCTCCGGGTCCAGTTCTCCGCCTTCCATTCGTGGATCACGTCTTTGAAACCGAACTTCGAGGATGGCCGTATTTCTCGCATTGGAATTTATAATCCTCCTTGCCGAACTGGTACATCCGCTGCGCGTACCAATCCCCATGTTCGGGTTGACATTGCGGCCCCCAGTGCGCCCAGATGCCGAACTTGGCGTCCCGATACCAATCGGGCACCTGATAACCGGCGGTAAGCGATTCCCAAGTCGGCTGGAACGGTCCGGCAGCGACGCCGAACCCGGATGGTGCGGAGATCGGCGCGGGCGCAGGTGGCAGGACAATTGCCGGCGACGCGCCGGGCGCAGCCTCGTCCGGCACCGAAGGCGGGCAAGGCCGGAGCGCTCAGGCCAGCAGCGGCGACCAACGCGGTTTGCTTGATGAACTCACGGCGGGAAGAAGGTTGATTCATAGTGGTGTCAGTGCGGCGAGTTGGGAGCTTTTTCGGAAGGGATAACCGGCAGCGTGATCAGGCGCAGCTGTGGAGCCATACGGCACCAGCGTCATGGTTTGCGGCGCGCCCGCCGCCTGGATTCTGCCCGGTGAGAAAAAAGTGCCGGGAGCTTTGCCGGGCGATGTCGAACAGGCGTGTGTCGTCAGTCAATCTGTAAAGATAAAGGGCTTCTTCGGCGGTGAAGTCGTCGCGCCAGCCCAGCGAATAGCGCCCAAGCACGCAGTCCACGAGCTGTTGTGCCACTTTTGGGTCATCGATCGCACTGTGTCCCGCCATGAGCGCACGGCCTACACTGTGTTGGGCCATCCGAAGGTCAATCCGCCCAGTTTCGCGAGGCCGAAATTTTGATAGGCGAGGTTTTCCGGGTGGCCGGTCAGACCGTCCGCCTGCCGTTGGAGCCAGCTCTTGATGAAGCGCGCGGCTGCATTGCAACCACCGGCAATTCCGTGAACTGGCCGTGGTATTCAACCTTCAAATGGCTGGACTCGGCGACGACGGGCGTTTGCGCTTGCGTGCAGCCGCGCAAAGGAGAAACGCGACGCCAGCCAGACCGTTGGCGTTGTTTGAATTCATCAGGGCATCGTCGTCGGGTGGATGGACTCGTCGGCCTTGACCTCGCTCACGTCCTGCAATACTATGGTGGGTCGGGCGTCTGCCGTCTTCGTGCCGAATTCGACGTTGTGCAGCGTGAGGCCCTTGACGTGGTGCGCAAAGAGGCCGCTCGCCGGGACGGTCACCCTCAAATTACGCATCTCCGGCCAGCGGTCGGCGAGATTTTCCGGTGTGAATTCGGCCACGACGTTTTCGCGTCCGCCTCCGAACCGCCGCCCGGAATGTTGCACGAATGTCACTGAAGCTGAGGTCTTCTATCGGATGCCCCGGCATGCCAACGATGGCGAACACGGCGTTCCGGCCCCCGGTGTCGTCGTCCACCGTGATGTGGTCGAAGTGCAGGCCGCTCACCCGCTTCATCGGCGGCAGTTGGTCAGGCGGCGCATCCACCCAGGCATTTTTCTGGCAGAACGTCAGAAACAACGGACGCGGCACGTTCTTCATGGTCAAGCGGCTGAAGGTCATGTTCTTCATTTCCGCGCCCTCGTTCATTTGGATTTTCAGGCCCGAATCGTTGTGGTTCGTGAAGGTGCAGTCCGTCATCGTCACGTCCTCGAAGTTGCCGCGCGAGAGCAGTCCGATGCGCACCCCCGCCCAACGCCCCGAGAAGCTGCAATTCGTGATGACGAAATCCTTGCAGGGTTTGTCGGTCAGGGAAGTTTGCAAGCACAGGCAGTCATCGCCGTTTCGAATTTGGAACGGTCCACGCGCACCTTGGTGCAACCGTCGAAGTCCAGCCCGTCGCCGTTGGAAATGTTGCGGCTGGCGATGGTGATGTTGTCCACGGCGATGTCGTCGCAGTAGCGCCATTCGGTCGTCCACGAAGCCGGGGCTTGCAGCGTGATACCGTGCATCCGCAGGTGCGCACACCGCAGCAGCCGGAACATCTTTGGGCGATTCTTCTGTGGGTCACCGTGGTTTGGGAAGGACTTGCCCTGGCCGTCAATCGTGCCCTGACCCTCGATTGTGATATTCTGCGCATCTTTGGCGAAGATGAGGCAGCGGTCCATGTACGGTTCGTGGTACATTGTGCGGTCGGTGTCGGTGGTATAGTCGGCGATGTTCGGGCTGCCGAGGATCGCCGCGCCGGTGTCCACACGCAGGGTGACGTTGCTCTTGAGGTAGAGCGTACCGGTGAGGAAACGTCCGCCCGCCACGAGCACGGTCCGCCACCGCTGGCGCTGCATTTGTCAATCGCCCCTTGCAGCGCCTTGGTGTCGAGCGTCGTGCCGTCGCCCGCCGCCCGAAGGCGTGGACATCGTAGGTCTGGGGGGTTTGCGCGCCGCAGACGCCCGCCGCCAGCAGTGGGAGCGCCACCCGCAGGATTTTTGAGATCATCCGGTTCATGGGGAGACGCGATAGAGCCCGGCGCCGTGCGCATTGATCGTCGGCGCAAATTCACTCGCGGTCCGGTCTAAATCCTTCCCCTGCCACAGGTCGCGGATGCGCGCGCCGCCGTCGAAACCCAGTTCCGAAATCTTCACGGGCACCGCTGCCGAAGCCTCCGTGGCGTAGGGCGCTTGCGTGAAAACGAGGAACCGCAACCCGTCCCGACCGCCGCGCCGGGATTCCGCGCCACGGCCATCGAGTCCTGCAAACGCCTGGAAACGCGTCACACCCACAGGCAAATCGTATTCGATGACCGATTTGGCGTGCGCGCCGATCCCGAACGACACAGGCTTTCCGGCGACGTTCAAATCCATGCCGCTCGCGCTGTGCTCCGTCGAAGTCGCTCCGCTGCCGCTGGTCGCATTGACCCATTTCAGGTCAGTGAGTTTGACGGGACCCGTCGCGGTGACGAGCGTCGGTTCGGACCAGACGATATCCTCGCCGCCGTTGCCGCCGGCTCCGTCGTCCACGACAAGATAAAGCTTGGTGGCCCCGGTGGGGATTTCCGCGTCGATTTTTGCCCCGAGTTCGGGCGTGTGGCGCGAGACCGACGGGCTCTGGAAAACCGCGCGGTCGGCGGCCAGTTCGCCAGGCTTCGCGCGCGTGTTGAACAGGGCGAGGTATTTGTCCGGCGAGCCGGGTACGTCCGCCACCCAGCCATAAAACCCGTCGCGGTGAAAGAGTTCGCGGTTGCCCGTGCTGTTCTGGTCGACGGCGAGAACCTCGTCGTTGGTCAGCAGCCCGAGCGTGAAGTCGTCGAGCTTCGTCAGGTCCGCGCCGATCATCAGCGGCGAGCGCGCGATGCTCCAGAGCGACATCAGCGTGTATTGTTCGTCGCGCGAGAAGTGCGTCTTGTTCTTGCCCATCTGCAGCACGCCAATCGGCAGCATGTCGGCGTCGGGAAAATGCCCCGGCCGGCGGAAGGGCGTCCAGTCGTGCAGCCGCTCGAACTGCGAGAAAAGCTGCGGCCAATTGTCCCAGAAATCGCCGCTGATGCGCCACTGTTGGCATGGGTGCTGACGTGCGCGCCGTCGCTCACGGGCGTCGCGCCGGGCGAGGTGCTGAAGACGATGTGGCGGCCCGTGCGGTCAATCGCCTTGCGGATGGCCTCGATCTCCGGTTGGTGGTACGGCGAGGACAGGTCGTCCACCTTGATGAAGTCCAGTTCCCATTCCGCCATCTTTTCGAAGACGGAATTGTAGTATTCCTGCGCGCCGGGTTTGGTCATGTCCACGCCGTACATGTCGCCGTTCCAGCCGCAGAGGCTTTTCGTATCGGCGATATCGACGGCGGTGACGTTCGGCATGCCTTTGACGGGCAATTTCTCTGCGACCGCCTGCGGGGGGATACCGCGCCATGAGGTGGAGGCCGAACTTCAGCCCGAGGCCATGCACATAATCGGCGAGCGGTTTGAACCCCTTGCCGCCGTCGGCGGAGGGAAACTTGTTCACCGCCGGGACGAGCCGCCCCACTCGTCCATGTCGAGTCTGGCGTCTTGCGATAATCGAAGCCGGTCGCGTCGGCTCGTACCACTGGATGTCACAACGATGTATTCCCATCCGTGGCGATGTAGGGTCGAGGCCATAAAATCGGCCTGCGCGCGGGTCTGCACCTCGGTGATGGTCGTGGCGAAGCCGTCCCAACTGTTCCAACCCTCGCGGGGGTCTTCGCCCAGGACCAGTAGGCGGGATCGGCCGCACGCGTGCCCGGCGGACAGGCAGAAAAGCGAGCAGCGCGGCGATGAACGAACACAAAGGCGGACGCAACGGGGGGAAGGTCATGATAGCGACGATAGACGCCGTTCGGTTTTGCGAGCGGCGGCGGAGGATGTTCCTTTATTGCGCTTTCGCCCGAATCCCGTCAACAAATGCCTTGCATGTCCCGACGATAAGTTCGGCCTCCGGTCGTAGGCGGACCGTCCCGGTTGCCGCTTTCGACGCTTTGCCGTCCCCTTGCATTTGCCTCCTGCAATTTTCCGCCGCGCGCCGGGCGATCTGTGATCGCGTGACGGGGGCACCGGCGAGAGCTAGGCACCGTCACTCGGCAGGCGGAGTCCCCGCTTTACAAATGGAGGATGCGGATCAGCTCGGCGCTGGTTTCCGGCCGGTTGAGCGTGCGGTGTGTCCGGCAGGCACGATCCGTTCGCTCTCCGCCTGCGGCAGGTGCGAACTCTCGTAGGGCACGACGCCGTCGCTGGATCGTTCCGGCGGTCCGCCGCGCCCTCGGTCGCCGATGATCGAGTGCAACCGCACGCCGGGTCGGATGGAGACATCGTTGACCGCCGCGATCACCTGGCCCTTCGGGGTCAGCGAGTCGAGGCTGGAGCCGGGCTGGAGATTTCCCCGCGTGGTCAGTGCCTCCTGGTTGCGCGCCAGCACGCGTGCATCCGCTGGCGCATGGCGGAGGGCATGTGCAGCAGCATGCGCCCGAGACCGCCCAGCGGCCCGCTGGCCAGGCGGCTGCCATGTGCGGGGTGGCGATGAACACCACCCGCGACACGTTGGCCGTCGCGGGCGAATAAAAGGCGCGGCGTACCAGAACGCGTTCGTCCGCGGAAAGGTTCAGTTGGTCGACCGGTTTGCGGAAGAAATGGCGGTAATAACGTTCGCCGCCCTCGGAGACCGCCAGGCGGCAGAGCAACCCGCCCATGCTGTGGCCGACCAGCACGGCGCGGTGCAGCGCCGTGGTGCGCGCCGCCGGGAGCGAGCCGGTGAATGAACAGTCCACGTCCTCGCGCAGGAGCATGGCGCGTACACCACGGGCACGCTCGTCGGATAGTAGAAGACCCAAGCGTGGTAGCGGCGGGCGCACGCTCGTCGTCGCCCTCCAGGTCGTTGACGAGGTGATAAAAATCTCCCGGATCGGAGATCAGGCCGTGGACGAGCACCAACGGCGTTTTGTCGGGCGTGGGAGTTTCCTGCGCGTACAGCCCGCTGGCGGCAAGGTAGTCGCCGCCGCGCATCAAACCGCGCAGGCCGCGGCGCTGTGGACGGAATCGGGCGAGATTGAGGGCGAGCGGCGTCGTGTAATCGGCCGCCAGCCCGGAAACGCTGTGCGGATCGTAGAGGCTCAGGATCACGGCGAGTGGGCCGCTCCGGCTCGTTGCTGCAACCACCGTCAGCGCCCGCCGCACCCCCGCCGCACCCCCCGTCAGCGCCCGCCGCACCCCC
>CATOGU010000072.1:25000-30520 GCA_951799445.1 Pseudisothecium myosuroides | reverse complement strand
CATCGCGGCCTAGGCCGATGTCGCGCCCGGCCCCGAAGGGCACCAACTTGGGCGCGGCCTAGGCCGCTTCGACCCGATCCACAGGGCCCTCACGGACGCGCGACGGGTATCGTCGCGGCCGCCGGTGCGGCGAAAGGGTCTGGAGAGCGCGGCGCGCGCCCCCCTCAACGTTCCCTCTAAGAAGTGACAGGGACGCGCGGCGTCCCGGATCCGTCTCGCCCCGAAGTGCGCCCCTCCGAAGAGAGGCGTGGTATACTTTCGTTCTTTAGGATTCACGGGCGGGACCTCACCTCGGCCAGTGACGGCGTCGGCACGATCCCACCGCATTCCCTCGCATTCCGACCTGAATGGAACCCCTCGACCGCCACCGCGCTTCGCGTCACGCCGGTCCCCTGGGCTCGCCGGAGGAGAGCTTCGGAAGGGACCGGGATCGCTATCGAAGGCAATGGGGCCGACCTGGCGGAGCTTGACTCCACGCGGTGAGTGGTTGCCGCCGAAGCGAAACACCGCGGGCGTCGCCTCCCGCAAAAAGGTAACCGGCTCAGACAATTCCCGCTGCGCGATCGCTCGCGTATCGGTACAAGACCAACCCTCCGCGTCCGCCACCAACGAAGGCGACGGACTAAATGGGGACAACCTAAGTTCACAACGTTGACAGGCGGGACGCCCCGGAGGGCGTGACCCGCTCGAGTATCACTAGGTTACGAGTCGGGACTAAATGCGATGGCAAGCCTGGCGTCGGGGGGCAAATCATCCGGGCGCGCATCCCTCTCCCATGTCATCATCCACTGCAGGCCTCAGGTCAAACTCGACGCATCATCCATCCCTAGCGATTTATCAGAGCCCCTGACGGAACAGGGGGCTAAACGCTTCGGGACTTCATCAGGGCCTAACCGTCACGTCGCGCTGCTAGCGGGACCATAGAGGGAAAACACTTCAACCGAGACGAATGCTACACAGCGGCACCAGCCTTCCCATCGCACAAAATCCAAGCCTCAAACTTTTGTTCACCCAAGCTTTCGCAATGCGAATCACGTTCCCCGGGACACCAGCCACCACCACTCACGTTTCAAACGATCACACCAGTACTGAGCGCAATGACCATCAACGAACCAGTCGGGACCCGTAGGCACCAAGCAAGTCGTCCGGTCGCGCCGTCCCTGAGGATCCCCGTGAAAGGTAGCAGCAGGCCCCGGAGGAACCCTTCCCCCACATAGTACTCTCTGTGGGATTCGGCAGGCCCCCCCGTCCTGCGTCGAAGGCACATCCGAGACCAACAAGTTCTTGGAAGACCACCCACCTTCCTATGCGAGCAACCCCTTAGCCGCAGCGCCCACCCCGCCTTGTCACCACGCCGGCTCCTCTTCTTGTCACGCCTCCCGCCTCTCGTCACGCCTCCACCTTGTCACGCCGCGCCTCTTGTCACGCCTCCCGACCCTTGTCCCGACTCCCGACCCCTGTCACGCCTCCACCTTGTCACGCTCCGCCTCTTGTCACGACTCCCGACCCTTGTCCCGCTGCGCCTCTTGTCACGACTCCCGACCCTTGTCCCGCTGCGCCTCTTGTCACGCCTCCCGACCCTTGTCCCGCTGCGCCTCTTGTCACGCCTCCCGACCCTTGTCACGCTGCCCCTCTTGTCCCGACTCCCGACCCTTGTCACGACCACCACCTTGTCCCGCTGCGCCTCTTGTCCCGACTCCCGACCCTTGTCACCCCTCCACCTTGTCACGCTGTGCCTCTTGTCCCGACTCCCGACCCCTGTCACGCCTCCACCTTGTCACGCTGCGCCTCTTGTCCCGACTCCCGACCCCTGTCACGCCTCCACCTTGTCCCGACTCCCGACCCTTGTCACGCTGCGCCTCTTGTCACTACTCCCGACCCTTGTCACGCCTCCACCTTGTCACCCCTTTTTTTTTCACTTAGTCTTCGAATCCACACCCTCCCCATTTTTTTTCTCTCCATCATAAAAAATATCACTCCATCACTTAACTCCCTCCCCATTTTTTTTATCACAAGTGAATCCCAACTCCATCATAAAAAATATCACTCCATCACTTAACTCCCTCCCCATTTTTTTTATCACAAGTGAATCCCAACTCCATCATAAAAAATATCACTCCATCACTTAACTCCCTCCCCATTTTTTTTATCACAAGTGAATCCCAACTCCATCATAAAAAATATCACTCCATCACTTAACTCCCTCCCCATTTTTTTTATCACAAGTGAATCCCAACTCCATCATAAAAAATATCACTCCATCACTTAACTCCCTCCCCATTTTTTTTATCACAAGTGAATCCCAACTCCATCATAAAAAATATCACTCCATCACTTAACTCCCTCCCCATTTTTTTTATCACAAGTGAATCCCAACTCCATCATAAAAAATATCACTCCATCACTTAACTCCCTCCCCATTTTTTTTATCACAAGTGAATCCCAACTCCATCATAAAAAATATCACTCCATCACTTAACTCCCTCCCCATTTTTTTTATCACAAGTGAATCCCAACTCCATCATAAAAAATATCACTCCATCACTTAACTCCCTCCCCATTTTTTTTATCACAAGTGAATCCCAACTCCATCATAAAAAATATCACTCCATCACTTAACTCCCTCCCCATTTTTTTTATCACAAGTGAATCCCAACTCCATCATAAAAAATATCACTCCATCACTTAACTCCCTCCCCATTTTTTTTATCACAAGTGAATCCCAACTCCATCATAAAAAATATCACTCCATCACTTAACTCCCTCCCCATTTTTTTTATCACAAGTGAATCCCAACTCCATCATAAAAAATATCACTCCATCACTTAACTCCCTCCCCATTTTTTTTATCACAAGTGAATCCCAACTCCATCATAAAAAATATCACTCCATCACTTAACTCCCTCCCCATTTTTTTTATCACAAGTGAATCCCAACTCCATCATAAAAAATATCACTCCATCACTTAACTCCCTCCCCATTTTTTTTATCACAAGTGAATCCCAACTCCATCATAAAAAATATCACTCCATCACTTAACTCCCTCCCCATTTTTTTTATCACAAGTGAATCCCAACTCCATCATAAAAAATATCACTCCATCACTTAACTCCCTCCCCATTTTTTTTATCACAAGTGAATCCCAACTCCATCATAAAAAATATCACTCCATCACTTAACTCCCTCCCCATTTTTTTTATCACAAGTGAATCCCAACTCCATCATAAAAAATATCACTCCATCACTTAACTCCCTCCCCATTTTTTTTATCACAAGTGAATCCCAACTCCATCATAAAAAATATCACTCCATCACTTAACTCCCTCCCCATTTTTTTTATCACAAGTGAATCCCAACTCCATCATAAAAAATATCACTCCATCACTTAACTCCCTCCCCATTTTTTTTATCACAAGTGAATCCCAACTCCATCATAAAAAATATCACTCCATCACTTAACTCCCTCCCCATTTTTTTTATCACAAGTGAATCCCAACTCCATCATAAAAAATATCACTCCATCACTTAACTCCCTCCCCATTTTTTTTATCACAAGTGAATCCCAACTCCATCATAAAAAATATCACTCCATCACTTAACTCCCTCCCCATTTTTTTTATCACAAGTGAATCCCAACTCCATCATAAAAAATATCACTCCATCACTTAACTCCCTCCCCATTTTTTTTATCACAAGTGAATCCCAACTCCATCATAAAAAATATCACTCCATCACTTAACTCCCTCCCCATTTTTTTTATCACAAGTGAATCCCAACTCCATCATAAAAAATATCACTCCATCACTTAACTCCCTCCCCATTTTTTTTATCACAAGTGAATCCCAACTCCATCATAAAAAATATCACTCCATCACTTAACTCCCTCCCCATTTTTTTTATCACAAGTGAATCCCAACTCCATCATAAAAAATATCACTCCATCACTTAACTCCCTCCCCATTTTTTTTATCACAAGTGAATCCCAACTCCATCATAAAAAATATCACTCCATCACTTAACTCCCTCCCCATTTTTTTTATCACAAGTGAATCCCAACTCCATCATAAAAAATATCACTCCATCACTTAACTCCCTCCCCATTTTTTTTATCACAAGTGAATCCCAACTCCATCATAAAAAATAAATCATAGATTTCAAAATTGAATTGTATCAAAAAGAAATCATAGATTTCAAAATTGAATTGTATCAAAAAGAAATCATAGATTTCAAAATTTCAAATGTATCAAATAGAAATCATAGATTTCTAAATTGAAATGTACAAAAATAAATCATGCATTTCAAAATTTATATGTATCAAAAATAAATCATAGATTTAAAGATTTGATTGTACCAAAAATAAATCATAGATTGAAAGATTTAAATGTACCAAAAATAAATCATAAGTTTAAAGATTTAAATGTACCAAAAATAAATCATAAGTTTAAAGATTGAAATGTACCAAAAATAAATCATTAATTTCAGAATTTAAATGTACCAAAAATTAATCATAAGTTTAAAGATTGAAATGTACCAAAAATAAATCATTAATTTCAGAATTTAAATGTACCAAAAATAAATCATAGATTTCAGAATTTAAATGTACCAAATTTAAATCATAAATTTCAAAATTTAAAAGCCTAAACCGAAACCCTATACCCTAAACCGAAACCCTAAACCCTAAACCGAAACCCTAAACCCTAAACCCTAAACCCTACCAAATGTAAATCATAAATTATAAGATTTAAATGTACCAAATGTAAATCATAAATTATAAGATTTAAATGTACCAATAATAAATCATAATTTATGTGATTTAAATGTACCAATAATAAATCATAAATTATATGATTTAAATGTACCAATAATAAATTATTTATTTCAAGATTTAAATGTACCAATAATAAATCATAAATTGTATGATTTAAATGTACCAATAATAAATCATATATTTCAAGATTTAAATGTACCAATAATAAATCATAAATTATATGAACTAAATGTACTAATAATAAATAATATATTTCAAGATTTAAATGTACCAATAATAAATCATAAATTATATGAACTAAATGTACCAATAATAAATCATATATTTCAAGATTTAAATGTACCAATAATAAATCATAAATTATATGAACTAAATGTACCAATAATAAATCATATATTTCAAGATTTAAAAGTACCAAAATTAATTACTTGGTACTTTTCACTCTAACTCCAATTTTTTTCCAAATATACCTTATCCATTTTCCTACATCCCTCAAAATTTATAATCATTCCTTTTCCAAAAAAATAAATTTAATGGTAAGACTAGAGTTTGAAAAGAAGTTTTTGAAAATTTAAAAGTACCAAGAATAGTAACTTGGTAATTTTTAATTTAACTTCAAAATAATTTGGTGCCTTGGGCATTTAGAGGTTAAAAGCCAAAATAAAATGGATAATAGGTGAATGCATTTTTCCTATTGGTTTAGGAATAATTTATTTTTTTGGAAGAATGGTCCTTCTTCCCCATTGGATCCA
>CATOGU010000072.1:0-5000 GCA_951799445.1 Pseudisothecium myosuroides | reverse complement strand
TGTCACGCCGCGCCTCTTGTCACGCCTCCCGACCCTTGTCCCGACTCCCGACCCCTGTCACGCCTCCACCTTGTCACGCTCCGCCTCTTGTCACGACTCCCGACCCTTGTCCCGCTGCGCCTCTTGTCACGACTCCCGACCCTTGTCCCGCTGCGCCTCTTGTCACGCCTCCCGACCCTTGTCCCGCTGCGCCTCTTGTCACGCCTCCCGACCCTTGTCACGCTGCCCCTCTTGTCCCGACTCCCGACCCTTGTCACGCCACCACCTTGTCCCGCTGCGCCTCTTGTCCCGACTCCCGACCCTTGTCACCCCTCCACCTTGTCACGCTGTGCCTCTTGTCCCGACTCCCGACCCCTGTCACGCCTCCACCTTGTCACGCTGCGCCTCTTGTCCCGACTCCCGACCCCTGTCACGCCTCCACCTTGTCCCGACTCCCGACCCTTGTCACGCTGCGCCTCTTGTCACTACTCCCGACCCTTGTCACGCCTCCACCTTGTCACCCCTTTTTTTTTCACTTAGTCTTCGAATCCACACCCTCCCCATTTTTTTTCTCTCCATCATAAAAAATATCACTCCATCACTTAACTCCCTCCCCATTTTTTTTATCACAAGTGAATCCCAACTCCATCATAAAAAATATCACTCCATCACTTAACTCCCTCCCCATTTTTTTTATCACAAGTGAATCCCAACTCCATCATAAAAAATATCACTCCATCACTTAACTCCCTCCCCATTTTTTTTATCACAAGTGAATCCCAACTCCATCATAAAAAATATCACTCCATCACTTAACTCCCTCCCCATTTTTTTTATCACAAGTGAATCCCAACTCCATCATAAAAAATATCACTCCATCACTTAACTCCCTCCCCATTTTTTTTATCACAAGTGAATCCCAACTCCATCATAAAAAATATCACTCCATCACTTAACTCCCTCCCCATTTTTTTTATCACAAGTGAATCCCAACTCCATCATAAAAAATATCACTCCATCACTTAACTCCCTCCCCATTTTTTTTATCACAAGTGAATCCCAACTCCATCATAAAAAATATCACTCCATCACTTAACTCCCTCCCCATTTTTTTTATCACAAGTGAATCCCAACTCCATCATAAAAAATATCACTCCATCACTTAACTCCCTCCCCATTTTTTTTATCACAAGTGAATCCCAACTCCATCATAAAAAATATCACTCCATCACTTAACTCCCTCCCCATTTTTTTTATCACAAGTGAATCCCAACTCCATCATAAAAAATATCACTCCATCACTTAACTCCCTCCCCATTTTTTTTATCACAAGTGAATCCCAACTCCATCATAAAAAATATCACTCCATCACTTAACTCCCTCCCCATTTTTTTTATCACAAGTGAATCCCAACTCCATCATAAAAAATATCACTCCATCACTTAACTCCCTCCCCATTTTTTTTATCACAAGTGAATCCCAACTCCATCATAAAAAATATCACTCCATCACTTAACTCCCTCCCCATTTTTTTTATCACAAGTGAATCCCAACTCCATCATAAAAAATATCACTCCATCACTTAACTCCCTCCCCATTTTTTTTATCACAAGTGAATCCCAACTCCATCATAAAAAATATCACTCCATCACTTAACTCCCTCCCCATTTTTTTTATCACAAGTGAATCCCAACTCCATCATAAAAAATATCACTCCATCACTTAACTCCCTCCCCATTTTTTTTATCACAAGTGAATCCCAACTCCATCATAAAAAATATCACTCCATCACTTAACTCCCTCCCCATTTTTTTTATCACAAGTGAATCCCAACTCCATCATAAAAAATATCACTCCATCACTTAACTCCCTCCCCATTTTTTTTATCACAAGTGAATCCCAACTCCATCATAAAAAATATCACTCCATCACTTAACTCCCTCCCCATTTTTTTTATCACAAGTGAATCCCAACTCCATCATAAAAAATATCACTCCATCACTTAACTCCCTCCCCATTTTTTTTATCACAAGTGAATCCCAACTCCATCATAAAAAATATCACTCCATCACTTAACTCCCTCCCCATTTTTTTTATCACAAGTGAATCCCAACTCCATCATAAAAAATATCACTCCATCACTTAACTCCCTCCCCATTTTTTTTATCACAAGTGAATCCCAACTCCATCATAAAAAATATCACTCCATCACTTAACTCCCTCCCCATTTTTTTTATCACAAGTGAATCCCAACTCCATCATAAAAAATATCACTCCATCACTTAACTCCCTCCCCATTTTTTTTATCACAAGTGAATCCCAACTCCATCATAAAAAATATCACTCCATCACTTAACTCCCTCCCCATTTTTTTTATCACAAGTGAATCCCAACTCCATCATAAAAAATATCACTCCATCACTTAACTCCCTCCCCATTTTTTTTATCACAAGTGAATCCCAACTCCATCATAAAAAATATCACTCCATCACTTAACTCCCTCCCCATTTTTTTTATCACAAGTGAATCCCAACTCCATCATAAAAAATATCACTCCATCACTTAACTCCCTCCCCATTTTTTTTATCACAAGTGAATCCCAACTCCATCATAAAAAATATCACTCCATCACTTAACTCCCTCCCCATTTTTTTTATCACAAGTGAATCCCAACTCCATCATAAAAAATATCACTCCATCACTTAACTCCCTCCCCATTTTTTTTATCACAAGTGAATCCCAACTCCATCATAAAAAATATCACTCCATCACTTAACTCCCTCCCCATTTTTTTTATCACAAGTGAATCCCAACTCCATCATAAAAAATATCACTCCATCACTTAACTCCCTCCCCATTTTTTTTATCACAAGTGAATCCCAACTCCATCATAAAAAATATCACTCCATCACTTAACTCCCTCCCCATTTTTTTTATCACAAGTGAATCCCAACTCCATCATAAAAAATATCACTCCATCACTTAACTCCCTCCCCATTTTTTTTATCACAAGTGAATCCCAACTCCATCATAAAAAATATCACTCCATCACTTAACTCCCTCCCCATTTTTTTTATCACAAGTGAATCCCAACTCCATCATAAAAAATATCACTCCATCACTTAACTCCCTCCCCATTTTTTTTATCACAAGTGAATCCCAACTCCATCATAAAAAATATCACTCCATCACTTAACTCCCTCCCCATTTTTTTTATCACAAGTGAATCCCAACTCCATCATAAAAAATATCACTCCATCACTTAACTCCCTCCCCATTTTTTTTATCACAAGTGAATCCCAACTCCATCATAAAAAATATCACTCCATCACTTAACTCCCTCCCCATTTTTTTTATCACAAGTGAATCCCAACTCCATCATAAAAAATATCACTCCATCACTTAACTCCCTCCCCATTTTTTTTATCACAAGTGAATCCCAACTCCATCATAAAAAATATCACTCCATCACTTAACTCCCTCCCCATTTTTTTTATCACAAGTGAATCCCAACTCCATCATAAAAAATATCACTCCATCACTTAACTCCCTCCCCATTTTTTTTATCACAAGTGAATCCCAACTCCATCATAAAAAATAAATCATAGATTTCAAAATTGAATTGTATCAAAAAGAAATCATAGATTTCAAAATTGAATTGTATCAAAAAGAAATCATAGATTTCAAAATTTCAAATGTATCAAATAGAAATCATAGATTTCTAAATTGAAATGTACAAAAATAAATCATGCATTTCAAAATTTATATGTATCAAAAATAAATCATAGATTTAAAGATTTGATTGTACCAAAAATAAATCATAGATTGAAAGATTTAAATGTACCAAAAATAAATCATAAGTTTAAAGATTTAAATGTACCAAAAATAAATCATAAGTTTAAAGATTGAAATGTACCAAAAATAAATCATTAATTTCAGAATTTAAATGTACCAAAAATTAATCATAAGTTTAAAGATTGAAATGTACCAAAAATAAATCATTAATTTCAGAATTTAAATGTACCAAAAATAAATCATAGATTTCAGAATTTAAATGTACCAAATTTAAATCATAAATTTCAAAATTTAAAAGCCTAAACCGAAACCCTATACCCTAAACCGAAACCCTAAACCCTAAACCGAAACCCTAAACCCTAAACCCTAAACCCTACCAAATGTAAATCATAAATTATAAGATTTAAATGTACCAAATGTAAATCATAAATTATAAGATTTAAATGTACCAATAATAAATCATAATTTATGTGATTTAAATGTACCAATAATAAATCATAAATTATATGATTTAAATGTACCAATAATAAATTATTTATTTCAAGATTTAAATGTACCAATAATAAATCATAAATTGTATGATTTAAATGTACCAATAATAAATCATATATTTCAAGATTTAAATGTACCAATAATAAATCATAAATTATATGAACTAAATGTACTAATAATAAATAATATATTTCAAGATTTAAATGTACCAATAATAAATCATAAATTATATGAACTAAATGTACCAATAATAAATCATAAATTATATGAACTAAATGTACCAATAATAAATCATATATTTCAAGATTTAAATGTACCAATAATAAATCATAAATTATATGAACTAAATGTACCAATAATAAATCATATATTTCAAGATTTAAAAGTACCAAAATTAATTACTTGGTACTTTTCACTCTAACTCCAATTTTTTTCCAAATATACCTTATCCATTTTCCTACATCCCTCAAAATTTATAATCATTCCTTTTCCAAAAAAATAAATTTAATGGTAAGACTAGAGTTTGAAAAGAAGTTTTTGAAAATTTAAAAGTACCAAGAATAGTAACTTGGTAATTTTTAATTTAACTTCAAAATAATTTGGTGCCTTGGGCATTTAGAGGTTAAAAGCCAAAATAAAATGGATAATAGGTGAATGCATTTTTCCTATTGGTTTAGGAATAATTTATTTTTTTGGAAGAATGGTCCTTCTTCCCCATTGGATCCAGCCCTTGG
>CATOGU010000071.1:0-10364 GCA_951799445.1 Pseudisothecium myosuroides | reverse complement strand
GCTGATTTGGACGAGGGTCGGCGGGCGCAGCAGCGTCCGCGGCTGACTTGGCCGTGTGCCCATACCCAAAGCCCGATGCCGACAGTCATGCCGGCGTCGGGTCTTGGCGTCACGTCGTTGCTGGCCGGCGATTGCGCGCCACCGACCGAGGGCATGTGCGTAGGTCGCTTTTGATTGTGCGTCTGACCCCTTTAGGTGTCGCTATGCGCTATCAACGCTTGCATGTGCTCAAGGTTCCATGTCCAAGTCGTTCACGTCGCTGGCCCATTCGACAGGCACCTCGGCGTGTGTGACGGTCACCTGCGTGTGCGTACCGGTTGCGGAAAGTGCGACCGGTACGAGGTCGAAGCGGACCACCGTGGACCAATCCAGGAAGCGTGGCGTCGGATCGAGTAAGGCCGACGCTGGACGTGGTGGATGCCAGTTCCACGTCAGCTCGACCCGGTGGGGATCATCGAGCACCCGGTACTCGCCCTCGACGATGGCGAGATTCCCAGCGCACGGCTCGGCAGCGTCGTCACCTGAGAAATCTATCGAAGCGGCGACCGAACTCGTCGTAGAGGTGCGTCCTAGAAAGTTTTCTTGTCGGGGCGACGGCAGCACTCCGTCGAGTACCGGTTGCCGATGCGCGCCATAGCGATATATCGTGATGCAATGAGATGTACTGGGGAGAACGACTTCGGATCATCATGGTCTGCGCGCCAGTTAGCGCGAGCACGGGGTCGCGACGAGGCGGGTTCGCTTGTCGAGCGGCGGTTTCGTGGTGGGGGTCGCGGCCGCGCGAACGGCGGTGGTCGCCACGGAGGTGGCGGCGGCGGCGGGGGTCGCGGGGGAGGACGTCGGGCTCAACGAGGAGATCTGCGACTCGCGGTGCTGAGGCTGCTGCGCGAACGCCCGATGCACGGCTATGAATTGATGGCAGAAATCGCCGAGCGCAGCGGCGGCTTGTGGCGTCCCAGCGCAGGGTCGATGTATCCGACGCTGGCGGTCATGCAAGATGAAGGTCTGCTCAGCTCGCATGAGCTCGATGCGGGGCGGCGGACGTTCACGCTTACCGCCGCGGGTAAAAAGGCGGCGCCTTCCGTCGGCGCTCCGGAGCCGTGGGCGGCGATGGTCGAGTCCGCGGACCCGTCGGTGACTGAGCTGCAGGCGTCACTCCGCGCGGTCCAAGCAGCGGTTGAGCAGGTGACTGAGGCCGGCAGCGATGCCGACCGACGCGCCGCGAGGAGCCTGCTCGATGACCTGCGTCGCGCTCTCTACCTGATTCTGGCCGGCTGATGGCGGTGCCGATAGTGACCGCCGACCGCCGGGTCTTGGGCGCGGCCGCGCTGACCATCGTGTGCAGCAGCGCGTTGTTTGTGAGCAGCTTGGACGTGACGGTGGTCAATGTCGCGTTACCGGTGTTGCGTCACAAGCTGGGAGCATCCAGCTCTGAGCTGCAGTGGGTCATCGACGCTTACACGCTCACCCTCGCCTCGATGCTGCTGCTCGGTGGCTCGATCGGCGATCGCGTCGGGCGACGTGTCCTTTTCCGGGCAGGGCTAATCGTGTTCGGGTTTGGGTCACTAGGCTGTGCCCTTTCCGACAGCGCGCATCAGCTGATCGCGGTTCGGGTGCTTCAAGCTGCAGGGGCGGCGATGTTGCAACCCAACGCGCTGTCCACGATCACCACCGCCATCACGCGTCCTGACCTGCGAGCTCGCGCTATCGGTGTCTGGGCAGGTGTTTTCGGGCTGGCGGCGGCAAGCGGCCCGCTGATCGGGGGCGCCTTGATCGACACCCTCGGTTGGCGCTGGATTTTTCTGATCAACCTGCCCGTGGTCGCCGCCGCACTCCTCGCGTCCCTGCGGCTGCCCGAGACCCGCAGTACCCAGCCACGGCCGATCGACCCTCCTGGGCTCTTGTTGGCAAGCCTGGCCGTGTTCGGTCTGACGTATTTGCTCATCGAGGGACCCCACGATGGGTTCACCGCGGCCGGGCCGCTGACCGCGGGCATCGGCGCGGTGCTCGCTGGCGTCGTGTTCGTCACCGTCGAGCGCCGTCGCGAACACCCGCTATTCCCGGTCGATCTGATCCACCATCGTCCCTTTGTCGCGGCGACCAGCATCGCCGTCCTGGCGTTCTTCATTCTGTCCGGTTTTTTGTTCACCAGCAGCATCTATTGGCAACAGACCCACCATCGCAGCGCGCTCGGCGCCGGCCTGGCGATCCTGCCCGCCACGCTCGCGATCGCTGTCGTCTCACCGTTTGTCGGCCGGCTGATTCCGCGCCTGGGCGCCCGGACCTTGCTCACCGCCGCCGGCATTGCGCTCAGCGCGGCCGCGGCTGTGCTGAGCGTCGCGAATACCAACAGCTCTTATCCGTTCGAAGGGTTCGGCTACCTGCTGCTCGGAGTCGGCTTCGGATTCGTCAACCCGCCCATCACGAACACCGCCATCAACGGCCTACCCGACCGTCAGGCCGGCGTCGCCTCTGCGCTGGCCACCACGTCACGCCAACTCGGCAACGTCCTCGGTGTCGCCGTCCTCGCCTCATTCGCCACCCGGCACGCGTCGGGGCCGACCACCGAGGACCTTCGCGTCTGCTGGTTTATCGCCCTGGCCGCGGGCCTGACCATCACCACGCTCGCCGCGACCACGCCGGCGCCTCGCCGACCTCAATAGACCAACGAACGGCCACACGCGAAGCGCCCTTGCACGTCGTGCGTCCTGACGAGCCCCTCAACTAACTATTGCCGGCCGAGGACGAGCGCGTAGATGAGCGAGGCTGGCGCCTGCGTGAAGGCAGAAGAAAGCTAGCAGGATGCCGGCCGCGAAGCGTTGTTCAGCGGCGCCAGCCTGTTCGAAGGCGTGACGCGACACGCAGGTGAAGCTGCCGTGGTTGTTGAGTCGGTAGCTGCAACCGTCTCCGCTGTCGGTTGGACCCCCGTTGGTCAGTGACGGGAAGGCAGTCATGGCCGCCAGCCACCCCAGCGCGGCAACAGCCAGGATCGGCACTGCGAGCGTCGGCTGCAAGTCACCGAAGAAGAACTTGATCGGATTTCGGAACGAAAAGCCTTGCCCCGGCGACGCTCTGCGAGACCGTGTCCGCCACGGACCGAGCCCAGGCCCCTGGCGTGTCTTGATAAGGGTGATCATCCAGATCTGGCCGGCGAAGATCAACGGGACCGCGAGGATGAGTGACGACCCGAGCCCAGCAGACGGCCGCTGACGTGCCAGCGCGGCCACGACGATTGCCAAGGCGAGGCAAGCTGCGATCGCGTCCAATACCAGCAAGACAGTGCTAACCAACATGGCGCCGCGTGAGCTCTGGACCCACGTCCTCCGCTCCGGCGCGGGTCCGGCTGAACTCATCATCACTAGGCGCCCCAACGCCTAGGACTGCGCATGACACGACACGATAGTCACAAGGTGGATATCGGCAGATCTCGACCGGTCCTGAATCGAGTCATCCTTTGGCACCGGCCTGTCTGCTATCTCCGCGATTCACTCAAGATGGGAGGGGTCTTGTGCCACAGCGCTTAAGAACGAACCACGTGATGAGGGATGATCAGGACGTGATTCACACAGGTTGCGACCGGAGGCGTATCAGCGGCGAACTCAGGTGGTGGGGATGAGGAAGGTCGCGATTCTCGATGACTACATTGGCGTCGCTCTTGAGTACGGCGACTGGACCACGTTGCCCGACGATGCGGAGATCACCGTCTACCGCGAGGCGATACCACCGGAACGCCTCGTCGATGAGCTGATCGACTACGAGGTCGTGGTTATCACCCAGCAGCGGGTTCGTCTACCGCGGGCCGTCTTAGAGGGTCTGCCCAACCTCAAACTGATCGTGTGCAACGGGCGGACGAGCAATGTCGTCGATCATCATGCCCGGGTCGAGTTGGCGATCATTCTGTGCGGCACAGTGGACACCACGCCTGGCGCCGCGGCGCGTCGACTTGGGCCGTCAGAGGCACCCGACGGCCTGCCGGCGCCGTCGGAGATGGCTTGGGCGCTCATCTTTGCCATCGCGAAGCGCACGGGCATTGAGGACCGGGTCATTCGCGCGGGTGGCTGGCAGACTGGGTTTCCCGTTGCCCTCGCTGGCAAGACGTTGGGCCTTCTCGGTGCGGGCCGCCTAGGTGCGGCCATGGTCCCAGTCGCGAAGGCACTCGGCATGGACGTCATCGCATGGAGTCCGAACTTGACCGAACAACGATGCACAGACCTAGGCGTGACACGAGTGACCAAGGATGACCTGATGTCCCTCGCAGACGTCCTCGGAGTCTTCCTGGTCTTCTCAGAGCGCTCTCGAAACACGGTCAGCGCGCCAGACCTTGCAAGGATGAAGCGCGGCTCTATCTTGGTGAACATTTCGCGCGGTCCGATCGTCGACGAGGCGTCCCTGGTCGCGGCGCTGCGTTCCGGGCACCTCGCCGGCGCCGGTCTCGACGTCTTCGATCGTGAGCCGTTGCCGTCCGATCACCCTTTCCGATCACTTGACAATGTCGTTGTCACGCCTCATGTCGGTTACCTCACCGAGGACCTCTTTCGTGCGGCCTGGCAGCGAATGGCCGAAGACGTTGAGGCCTACCTTGCCGGTGCGCCGATCCGGGTGGTGGCCGACTCCGCCGACTGCCCCCCGATGGCGCCGCAATAGAGCAGGTAAAAGATAGACCTTGTTCAGTAGGGCAGGCGAAGAAGCGCTGCTAGCGCAGACTTTGCCAGCGTTGACTACTTGTGCTCGCCAAACCAGACAGCGCGCAGTACCGCCGGTTCGCTCAGCGTCGGCAGGACCAGATCTGCGCCCAATTGAGTTAGCGATTCGACCGGATGGCGTCCGGTGGCGACCAGGGCACAGCGCAGGCCTAGCGCGCGGGCGCAGGCGAGGTCGCGCGGCGTGTCGCCAATCACCCAGCAGGTGTCTCGCGAGCCGCGCCAGCCTGCTGCGACAAGTCGATCGAGCGAAACCTGAGCAACGCCTGCACGACCGAGCGCGCTGGCGCCAAAGCCGCCAAGTGCGGGTTCGAGCGGCGGCACTAATTGGGCCGCATGCAGTTTGAGCAGGCCGACGCTCTCGAGGTTGCCGGTGACGACTGTCTGCGGCACTCCGCGGTTAGCCAGCTCGGAAACGAGTTCACGAACGCCTGGCAACACGCAGACATGGGTCGACAAAGTGTCCTGACGATCGGCGACCAGCGCCTCGAAGCTCGCGAGAACCGCTGGCACCTGGCTCGGTTGCCCGTTGGCCGCCTCGATGAGCAAGGCTGCGATCTCAGGATCGAGCGGGCCGCCGAAGTCGATCGCTGTCGGATCGGGCCGAACGCCGCAGACAGCTTCGACGGCATCGAGGAAGGTGCGGGCTATCGCGCCACCCGAAGTGATCAATGTGCCGTCGATATCCCACAAAACCGCGCTGACGGCCTGGTTTGGGTGGAATGTGTGAATGGCGGCTGGGTTATCGCGACTGCTATTGAGCACGCCCCTATTTTAGGCGACCAAAATCTCGCTCCGAGCTGACGCGCTGCGCCAGACACAACACGATCGATCACCTGGCCGACGTGCCGCCGACACGGCCCGTGACCTCGGTTCGCTGGCAGGGTGCCGATTCGGTGATAATTCGGGATCATCGTTTGGTTGCACAACTGTCTGCTTGGAGGATTTCGGTGAGCGGTTTTGATATCCGAATGGTTGTCCTGTCGACCGATGATCTGGACGAGTCAATCCGCTTCTATAGCCGGACAATGGGGTTGTCGCTGAAGTTTCGCGATGGCGATAGTTACGCAGCCCTGGACGGCGGGTCGGTGACTGTCGCGTTGGCAACGGCGTCGGATCATCCGCTGCCGGGGACGGTTGCACTTGGCATCAAGACCGCCGACGTCGATGCTGCCGCAAGAGCGATCGAAGACGGCGGCGGCACGATAGTGAAACCACCCTACGACAGTGGCCATGAACGGCGCGTGGTCGTTCTCGACAACAAGGGAAATGGTCTCGTGTTCTATAGCCCGTTGCCCCGATAAGTGTTGTCTGCTATGAGCTATGTGCGCCTCATCCCCAGGACCTCACGGTTCTGGGGGCGCGATCTGTGTGATGGCGCATTAACTCGTAAGCGGTGTCCCAGGGCACTTCGTCGGTCGTCGCCACAGTGAGATTCGCCCTTTGTGCGTCGCGCAACCGCCGGCTCAGGACGTTCTCGTGAACGGCCGCGTCGGATGCAGAAGGGGTTGCGCTGCGAGATAACGATATATATCGTTACTGTCATGAAAAGTATCGATACGTGGGTTTCGCATGAGGTCTGATCGGGCAGGCGCCGGTTCACGCGCTGACATTCGTAGCGAGGTAGGTGGCCGCAGACGACACCACCCAGACGGCCAAGGTCGACGGGGATTGCGCCACGGCCGTGGTTTTGACGGTCGTGGGGCCCGGCGGGCACAACGCGGTGACATCCGTGCTGCCGTGCTGCTTCTGCTCGCTGAGCAGCCGATGCATGGCTATCAACTAATGCGCGCCATCACTGAGCGGACCGGGGGAGCGTGGCGTCCAAGTCCGGGCGCGATCTACCCCACGATCGCCCAACTCGAGGATGAGGGCATGGTCTCGGTGGTCGCGGAATCTGGTCGAAAGTTGGTGACCCTCACCGACACCGGTCGTGCGCAGGTGGGTGAGTGGGATGCGTCGTCGCCTGACCCGTTCACCGCGGTCACGGCGGACTCCTCGAGAACCCAAGATTTGCGTGGCCAGATGGACCAACTACGCATCGCGGCGCGCACCGTGGGTCAGACCGGTTCCAGCGCGCAGGTGTCAGCGGCGCAGACAATTCTCGAAGCGGCTCGTCGTGAGCTGTACCTGTTGCTGGCCGAGGGCGATGTCCGTTCATCTGGGGTGCCCCTTGACTCATCGGTTGATCGCGACGATGCGTGACCCGGTAGCCGGCACGAGTGGAACGACGTGATGGTGAGCCATCCAAAGCCCTTGATTGACAGCACGGAGGCGTATCTCCGGATCATCTACGAGCTCAAAGAGGAGGGCACTCTCGCGCTGCGTGCTCGCATTGCAGAGCGCCTCGAACAAAGCGGACCGACCGTAAGCCAAACCGTGTCCCGGATGCAGCGCAATGGTCTTGTGCATGTTGCTGAGGACCGGCAGCTTCACTTGACTGAGCAGGGACGGTGCGAGGCGATCCGCGTGACACGCAAGCATCGATTGGCGGAGCGGCTGCTGTTGGATGTGCTCGGTGTGCCTTGGCCGGATGTGTACAGCGAGGCCTGCCGCTGGCAGCATGTCATCGGCAAGGCTGCTGAACGGCGGATCGCACAGATGCTAGACACGCCCCTGATCTGCCCGCACGGCTGCCCGATCCCTGGATTGGTTGAGCTTGGTATCGCGGAACAACCGCCACAAAACGACATCGACCAGCTGATCACTTTGACTGCCTCAGCTCGCAATGCGCTAGACGGTGACGCCACGGTGGTGTCCGTGGACCGAATCAGCGAGCGGTTGCAGCCTGACACGCGAGTGATGCACCAGCTTCTGCTTGCCCAAGTTCGCCCTGGCCGAGAAGTGCACGTACGGTCGCGTCGCCCTACGTTCGCGGTCGGTCCCGCCGCCGAGATCGAGGTGTGGACCGATACGTCGCACAGCTGGCTCGAACCCGCCGTGAGCGACCACATTCTTGTGCTCGCGGTTAGGCAGGTCCGTGGCCCATTGCCTGTCCTTGGGTGAACGTCTTGTTGGACGCCCAGCAGTGAGGTTTGGTCGTAAGAGAGCAACTCGGTACGGCATCGGACGATCCAGCTATTCGGAGGCGACGGCGGGAATCGAACCCGCGTAAAGGGCTTTGCAGGCCCTTGAAGCGATATGACGGCGAACCGGCCGACCGGTGCAGGCACACGCCATCGCCATCCGCGACAGCAGGCAGCGCAGAAGACGTGCAGAGCTCAGCTGAGACACAGTCCGCCGGCGGTGCGGCAGAGGTCGACGTGACGACGAGCTACGAGTGGGTGCTTCGGCGTCACGTCAGGCACGCTACCGTCGAAGAAAGACGCTGCGCGAACGGCGTAATCGACCGTCCTCAGCACGAACATCTCGAAGCCCGAGCCCAGCGGATGGAACAATCTCGGTTGCCTAGGAATTGAGCAACTTATGAGCCAGTCGCCGATCATCACAACCGCCAATAGCAGCCTGCTCGCCGACGGCGTGGATCCCAGCCCACTCTTCACGCCGTTCTCGTTGGGCGGGACGGAACTGGCGAACCGGTTCGTGATGGCTCCGATGACCCGGCAGTTCTCACCGGGCGGTGTGCCGGGAGACGACGTGGCGGCCTACTACGCCCGTCGTGCCGGCCAAGTCGGTCTGATTGTCACGGAAGGCACCTATGTCGATCATCTGTCGGCTGGCTCGAGCGATCGAGTGCCCCGCTTCTACGGCGACGACGCCCTGGCCGGCTGGTCGCGGGTCGTGACGGCAGTCCATGCAGTCGGCGGGCGGATCATGCCGCAACTGTGGCATCTCGGCGCCGAGCGCACGCTGGGTGATGCTCCGAACCCTGACGCGCCGGTGTTCAGCCCGTCCGGCGTCCGGTCCGACGGAGCCGTGGTCGGCGAGCCCGCCACCACCGCGGACATCGACGCATTGGTGGCATCCTTCGTCCGCGCGGCGCAGGACGCGCAGCGATTGGGCTTTGACGGTGTCGAGCTGCATGGCGCGCACGGGTATGCGCTCGATCAATTTTTCTGGTCGGCCACCAATCGCCGGTCAGATCGCTATGGCGCGAGCCCAGCCGACCGCGCTCGGGTCGGCGCAGAGGTTGTGTCCGCGATCCGGGGACAGGTAGGTCCAGATTTCCCCATCGTGTATCGGTATTCACAGTGGAAGGTCGCTCAGTTCGAGGCGCAGATCGCGCAGACCCCCGAGGAACTCGAAGTGTTGCTGATCCCGCTGGTCGACGCCGGCGTCACCGCCTTTCACGTCTCGACCCGCCGCTACTGGCTGCCTGGTTTCGACGGATCGTCGCTCACCCTTGCTGGTTGGACGAAGCAGCTCACTGGACTTCCGACCGTCGCCCTCGGTTCGGTCGGCGTCGCCGCACCGTTCCGCGACGAGCAGGGGACAACACCGCTGCCGCTGAGCCTTGCTCCGCTGCTGGAAAGGTTCGATCGGGGCGAATTCGATCTCGTCGCGCTTGGCCGGGCGCTGCTGTCCGAGCCGCTCTGGCCGAGCAAACTGCGCACCGGCCAGCTGGAGGCCATCCGTTCGTACGACCAGGCCGACCTGGCCCGGCTGTATTAGGCCCCAAGTTCGATCAGGCCGGGGGGGTTGGTGACGATCCGGCGCACGTTGAGTTGGACCGTGTATCGCTCTCCCGGGAGCGCCTTGATCTGCTTGGCGTCCGCGCCATACGCCTTCGCAATCGCGTCCACGTCCGTTTTTTCTGGGTCGTGGGTCAGGGTCGCTTCGGCGCGAATCTCCAACGTTCGGAACGGGTTTTGAGGATCGATGACGATCAGCGAGCAGTGCGGGTTCACCACCAGATTCTTGTACTTCTGACGCGAGTCGGTGACCGACGTGATCAGTTCGTTGTCACGCTGCAGGTACCACACGGCCGTCGACTGCGGCCGACCCAACGAGTCGACCGTGGTCAGTACTGCGGTCAACGGCGATTCGAGCAGATCGCGATGGCTATCAGGCAGGTCGGCGATGCTGGGCACGTGTTTGCTCCTTAGGCGACGGTGACGGCGCTCATTCTGCCGCCTGGCCGCACGACGAGTGCGACCAGGCCCCAATGGCCTGGATCTATGTCGAGCGAATTTGTAGAGTTTGGGTGGTGGCCCCGCCTCGGGGCCACCGCAACACTCAGCGCCGGTCGCCGACAGAGGAGCACGACATCACGCTTTCGCCCACAGACGTCGCGTTCATCGACGAGAATTCGTCGGCGGCGATGATCACAGTGACCGCCGACGGCACGCCAAAGTCAGCGCGCGTGGTGGTGGCAGTCGTCGACGGCAAGCTCTGGAGCTCAGGAACCGTCGATAGGGTCCGCACTCGTCGACTTCTACGCGATCCCCGATCGACGCTCTTCGTGTTCGCGGCCCAGCACAGCTACCGCTCGTTTGAGACGACCGTGACGATCATCGATGGGCAGGAAGGGATTGACGCGAACGTTCGCTTGTTCCGCAAGCTTCGGGGTCGGCCTGACGGTCCGATTGAATTCTTCGGGACCGAGTACGACGAGGACGCATTTCGCGCTGTGCTGAAGGGCGATGGGCGGATCGTGTACCAATTCGAGATTCTTCGGTCGAGCGGTGTGGACCGACGCCTGACCGAGGCACCCGCCCTCAGCTCGCGAGCTGAGCGATACTGAGCCACAGCCAATAGTGAGAT
>CATOGU010000070.1:5000-7500 GCA_951799445.1 Pseudisothecium myosuroides | reverse complement strand
AGACCAACAAGTTCTTGGAAGACCACCCACCTTCCTATGCGAGCAACCCCTTAGCCGCAGCGCCCACCCCGCCTTGTCACCACGCCGGCTCCTCTTCTTGTCACGCCTCCCGCCTCTCGTCACGCCTCCACCTTGTCACGCCGCGCCTCTTGTCACGCCTCCCGACCCTTGTCCCGACTCCCGACCCCTGTCACGCCTCCACCTTGTCACGCTCCGCCTCTTGTCACGACTCCCGACCCTTGTCCCGCTGCGCCTCTTGTCACGACTCCCGACCCTTGTCCCGCTGCGCCTCTTGTCACGCCTCCCGACCCTTGTCCCGCTGCGCCTCTTGTCACGCCTCCCGACCCTTGTCACGCTGCCCCTCTTGTCCCGACTCCCGACCCTTGTCACGCCACCACCTTGTCCCGCTGCGCCTCTTGTCCCGACTCCCGACCCTTGTCACCCCTCCACCTTGTCACGCTGTGCCTCTTGTCCCGACTCCCGACCCCTGTCACGCCTCCACCTTGTCACGCTGCGCCTCTTGTCCCGACTCCCGACCCCTGTCACGCCTCCACCTTGTCCCGACTCCCGACCCTTGTCACGCTGCGCCTCTTGTCACTACTCCCGACCCTTGTCACGCCTCCACCTTGTCACCCCTTTTTTTTTCACTTAGTCTTCGAATCCACACCCTCCCCATTTTTTTTCTCTCCATCATAAAAAATATCACTCCATCACTTAACTCCCTCCCCATTTTTTTTATCACAAGTGAATCCCAACTCCATCATAAAAAATATCACTCCATCACTTAACTCCCTCCCCATTTTTTTTATCACAAGTGAATCCCAACTCCATCATAAAAAATATCACTCCATCACTTAACTCCCTCCCCATTTTTTTTATCACAAGTGAATCCCAACTCCATCATAAAAAATATCACTCCATCACTTAACTCCCTCCCCATTTTTTTTATCACAAGTGAATCCCAACTCCATCATAAAAAATATCACTCCATCACTTAACTCCCTCCCCATTTTTTTTATCACAAGTGAATCCCAACTCCATCATAAAAAATATCACTCCATCACTTAACTCCCTCCCCATTTTTTTTATCACAAGTGAATCCCAACTCCATCATAAAAAATATCACTCCATCACTTAACTCCCTCCCCATTTTTTTTATCACAAGTGAATCCCAACTCCATCATAAAAAATATCACTCCATCACTTAACTCCCTCCCCATTTTTTTTATCACAAGTGAATCCCAACTCCATCATAAAAAATATCACTCCATCACTTAACTCCCTCCCCATTTTTTTTATCACAAGTGAATCCCAACTCCATCATAAAAAATATCACTCCATCACTTAACTCCCTCCCCATTTTTTTTATCACAAGTGAATCCCAACTCCATCATAAAAAATATCACTCCATCACTTAACTCCCTCCCCATTTTTTTTATCACAAGTGAATCCCAACTCCATCATAAAAAATATCACTCCATCACTTAACTCCCTCCCCATTTTTTTTATCACAAGTGAATCCCAACTCCATCATAAAAAATATCACTCCATCACTTAACTCCCTCCCCATTTTTTTTATCACAAGTGAATCCCAACTCCATCATAAAAAATATCACTCCATCACTTAACTCCCTCCCCATTTTTTTTATCACAAGTGAATCCCAACTCCATCATAAAAAATATCACTCCATCACTTAACTCCCTCCCCATTTTTTTTATCACAAGTGAATCCCAACTCCATCATAAAAAATATCACTCCATCACTTAACTCCCTCCCCATTTTTTTTATCACAAGTGAATCCCAACTCCATCATAAAAAATATCACTCCATCACTTAACTCCCTCCCCATTTTTTTTATCACAAGTGAATCCCAACTCCATCATAAAAAATATCACTCCATCACTTAACTCCCTCCCCATTTTTTTTATCACAAGTGAATCCCAACTCCATCATAAAAAATATCACTCCATCACTTAACTCCCTCCCCATTTTTTTTATCACAAGTGAATCCCAACTCCATCATAAAAAATATCACTCCATCACTTAACTCCCTCCCCATTTTTTTTATCACAAGTGAATCCCAACTCCATCATAAAAAATATCACTCCATCACTTAACTCCCTCCCCATTTTTTTTATCACAAGTGAATCCCAACTCCATCATAAAAAATATCACTCCATCACTTAACTCCCTCCCCATTTTTTTTATCACAAGTGAATCCCAACTCCATCATAAAAAATAAATCATAGATTTCAAAATTGAATTGTATCAAAAAGAAATCATAGATTTCAAAATTGAATTGTATCAAAAAGAAATCATAGATTTCAAAATTTCAAATGTATCAAATAGAAATCATAGATTTCTAAATTGAAATGTACAAAAATAAATCATGCATTTCAAAATTTATATGTATCAAAAATAAATCATAGATTTAAAGATTTGATTGTACCAAAAATAAATCATAGATTGAAAGATTTAAATGTACCAAAAATAAATCAT
>CATOGU010000069.1:30000-32034 GCA_951799445.1 Pseudisothecium myosuroides | reverse complement strand
GGAAGTCCCGGTGCTGCATCCATTTTCTAAAAATTTAGAAAATATTTTTCCACTCAATTAAAAAGAAATTCAACTAAAAATTAAATCGCAGAAAAGAATCCAAGGTTGGAATTCAAGGCAAGCGAGGAATCCAAGGGCTGGATCCAATGGGGAAGAAGGACCATTCTTCCAAAAAAATAAATTATTCCTAAACCAATAGGAAAAATGCATTCACCTATATCCATTTTATTTTGGCTTTTAACCTCTAAATGCCCAAGGCACCAAATTATTTTGAAGTTAAATTAAAAATTACCAAGTTACTATTCTTGGTACTTTTAAATTTTCAAAAACTTCTTTTCAAACTCTAGTCTTACCATTAAATTTATTTTTTTGGAAAAGGAATGATTATAAATTTTGAGGGATGTAGGAAAATGGATAAGGTATATTGGAAAAAAATTGGAGTTAGAGTGAAAAGTACCAAGTAATTAATTTTGGTACTTTTAAATCTTGACATATCATATGATATTATTATTGGTACCTTTAGTCATATAATTTATGATTTATTATTGGTACATTTAAATCTTGAAAATATATGATTTATTATTGGTACATTTAGTTCATATAATTTATGATTTATTATTGGTACATTTAAATCTTGAAATATATTATTTATTATTAGTACATTTAGTTCATATAATTTATGATTAATTATTGGTACATTTAAATCTTGAAATATATGATTTATTATTGGTACATTTAAATCATACAATTTATGATTTATTATTGGTACATTTAAATCTTGAAATAAATAATTTATTATTGGTACATTTAAATCATATAATTTATGATTTATTATTGGTACATTTAAATCACATAAATTATGATTTATATTGGTACATTTAAATCTTATAATTTATGATTTACATTTGGGTACATTTAAATCTTATAATTTATGATTTACATTTGGTAGGGTTAGGGTTTAGGGTTTAGGGTTTCGGTTTAGGGTTTAGGGTTTCGGTTTAGGGTATAGGGTTTCGGTTTAGGCTTTTAAATTTTGAAATTTATGATTTAAATTTGGTACATTTAAATTCTGAAATCTATGATTTATTTTTGGTACATTTAAATTCTGAAATTAATGATTTATTTTTGGTACATTTCAATCTTTAAACTTATGATTAATTTTTGGTACATTTAAATTCTGAAATTAATGATTTATTTTTGGTACATTTCAATCTTTAAACTTATGATTTATTTTGGTACATTTAAATCTTTAAACTTATGATTTATTTTTGGTACATTTAAATCTTTCAATCTATGATTTATTTTTGGTACAATCAAATCTTTAAATCTATGATTTATTTTTGATACATATAAATTTTGAAATGCATGATTTATTTTTTGTACATTTCAATTTAGAAATCTATGATTTCTATTTGATACATTTGAAATTTTGAAATCTATGATTTCTTTTTGATACAATTCAATTTTGAAATCTATGATTTCTTTTTGATACAATTCAATTTTGAAATCTATGATTTATTTTTATGATGGAGTTGGGATTCACTTGTGATAAAAAAAATGGGGAGGGAGTTAAGTGATGGAGTGATATTTTTTATGATGGAGTTGGGATTCACTTGTGATAAAAAAAATGGGGAGGGAGTTAAGTGATGGAGTGATATTTTTTATGATGGAGTTGGGATTCACTTGTGATAAAAAAAATGGGGAGGGAGTTAAGTGATGGAGTGATATTTTTTATGATGGAGTTGGGATTCACTTGTGATAAAAAAAATGGGGAGGGAGTTAAGTGATGGAGTGATATTTTTTATGATGGAGTTGGGATTCACTTGTGATAAAAAAAATGGGGAGGGAGTTAAGTGATGGAGTGATATTTTTTATGATGAGTTGGGATTCACTTGTGATAAAAAAAATGGGGAGGGAGTTAAGTGATGGAGTGATATTTTTTATGATGGAGTTGGGATTCACTTGTGATAAAAAAAATGGGGAGGGAGTTAAGTGATGGAGTGATATTTTTTATGATGGAGTTGGGATTCACTT
>CATOGU010000069.1:17500-20000 GCA_951799445.1 Pseudisothecium myosuroides | reverse complement strand
GTACCAAGTAATTAATTTTGGTACTTTTAAATCTTGAAATATATGATTTATTATTGGTACATTTAGTTCATATAATTTATGATTTATTATTGGTACATTTAAATCTTGAAATATATGATTTATTATTGGTACATTTAGTTCATATAATTTATGATTTATTATTGGTACATTTAAATCTTGAAATATATTATTTATTATTAGTACATTTAGTTCATATAATTTATGATTTATTATTGGTACATTTAAATCTTGAAATATATGATTTATTATTGGTACATTTAAATCATACAATTTATGATTTATTATTGGTACATTTAAATCTTGAAATAAATAATTTATTATTGGTACATTTAAATCATATAATTTATGATTTATTATTGGTACATTTAAATCACATAAATTATGATTTATTATTGGTACATTTAAATCTTATAATTTATGATTTACATTTGGTACATTTAAATCTTATAATTTATGATTTACATTTGGTAGGGTTTAGGGTTTAGGGTTTAGGGTTTCGGTTTAGGGTTTAGGGTTTCGGTTTAGGGTATAGGGTTTCGGTTTAGGCTTTTAAATTTTGAAATTTATGATTTAAATTTGGTACATTTAAATTCTGAAATCTATGATTTATTTTTGGTACATTTAAATTCTGAAATTAATGATTTATTTTTGGTACATTTCAATCTTTAAACTTATGATTAATTTTTGGTACATTTAAATTCTGAAATTAATGATTTATTTTTGGTACATTTCAATCTTTAAACTTATGATTTATTTTTGGTACATTTAAATCTTTAAACTTATGATTTATTTTTGGTACATTTAAATCTTTCAATCTATGATTTATTTTTGGTACAATCAAATCTTTAAATCTATGATTTATTTTTGATACATATAAATTTTGAAATGCATGATTTATTTTTGTACATTTCAATTTAGAAATCTATGATTTCTATTTGATACATTTGAAATTTTGAAATCTATGATTTCTTTTTGATACAATTCAATTTTGAAATCTATGATTTCTTTTTGATACAATTCAATTTTGAAATCTATGATTTATTTTTTATGATGGAGTTGGGATTCACTTGTGATAAAAAAAATGGGGAGGGAGTTAAGTGATGGAGTGATATTTTTTATGATGGAGTTGGGATTCACTTGTGATAAAAAAAATGGGGAGGGAGTTAAGTGATGGAGTGATATTTTTTATGATGGAGTTGGGATTCACTTGTGATAAAAAAAATGGGGAGGGAGTTAAGTGATGGAGTGATATTTTTTATGATGGAGTTGGGATTCACTTGTGATAAAAAAAATGGGGAGGGAGTTAAGTGATGGAGTGATATTTTTTATGATGGAGTTGGGATTCACTTGTGATAAAAAAAATGGGGAGGGAGTTAAGTGATGGAGTGATATTTTTTATGATGGAGTTGGGATTCACTTGTGATAAAAAAAATGGGGAGGGAGTTAAGTGATGGAGTGATATTTTTTATGATGGAGTTGGGATTCACTTGTGATAAAAAAAATGGGGAGGGAGTTAAGTGATGGAGTGATATTTTTTATGATGGAGTTGGGATTCACTTGTGATAAAAAAAATGGGGAGGGAGTTAAGTGATGGAGTGATATTTTTTATGATGGAGTTGGGATTCACTTGTGATAAAAAAAATGGGGAGGGAGTTAAGTGATGGAGTGATATTTTTTATGATGGAGTTGGGATTCACTTGTGATAAAAAAAAATGGGGAGGGAGTTAAGTGATGGAGTGATATTTTTTATGATGGAGTTGGGATTCACTTGTGATAAAAAAAATGGGGAGGGAGTTAAGTGATGGAGTGATATTTTTTATGATGGAGTTGGGATTCACTTGTGATAAAAAAAATGGGGAGGGAGTTAAGTGATGGAGTGATATTTTTTATGATGGAGTTGGGATTCACTTGTGATAAAAAAAATGGGGAGGGAGTTAAGTGATGGAGTGATATTTTTTATGATGGAGTTGGGATTCACTTGTGATAAAAAAAATGGGGAGGGAGTTAAGTGATGGAGTGATATTTTTTATGATGGAGTTGGGATTCACTTGTGATAAAAAAAATGGGGAGGGAGTTAAGTGATGGAGTGATATTTTTTATGATGGAGTTGGGATTCACTTGTGATAAAAAAAATGGGGAGGGAGTTAAGTGATGGAGTGATATTTTTTATGATGGAGTTGGGATTCACTTGTGATAAAAAAAATGGGGAGGGAGTTAAGTGATGGAGTGATATTTTTTATGATGGAGTTGGGATTCACTTGTGATAAAAAAAATGGGGAGGGAGTTAAGTGATGGAGTGATATTTTTTATGATGGAGTTGGGATTCACTTGTGATAAAAAAAATGGGGAGGGAGTTAAGTGATGGAGTGATATTTTTTATGATGGAGTTGGGATTCACTTGTGATAAAAAAAATGGGGAGGGAGTTAAGTGATGGAGTGATATTTTTTATGATGGAGTTGGGATTCACTTGTGATAAAA
>CATOGU010000069.1:5000-7500 GCA_951799445.1 Pseudisothecium myosuroides | reverse complement strand
ACATTTAAATTCTGAAATTAATGATTTATTTTTGGTACATTTCAATCTTTAAACTTATGATTTATTTTTGGTACATTTAAATCTTTAAACTTATGATTTATTTTTGGTACATTTAAATCTTTCAATCTATGATTTATTTTTGGTACAATCAAATCTTTAAATCTATGATTTATTTTTGATACATATAAATTTTGAAATGCATGATTTATTTTTGTACATTTCAATTTAGAAATCTATGATTTCTATTTGATACATTTGAAATTTTGAAATCTATGATTTCTTTTTGATACAATTCAATTTTGAAATCTATGATTTCTTTTTGATACAATTCAATTTTGAAATCTATGATTTATTTTTTATGATGGAGTTGGGATTCACTTGTGATAAAAAAAATGGGGAGGGAGTTAAGTGATGGAGTGATATTTTTTATGATGGAGTTGGGATTCACTTGTGATAAAAAAAATGGGGAGGGAGTTAAGTGATGGAGTGATATTTTTTATGATGGAGTTGGGATTCACTTGTGATAAAAAAAATGGGGAGGGAGTTAAGTGATGGAGTGATATTTTTTATGATGGAGTTGGGATTCACTTGTGATAAAAAAAATGGGGAGGGAGTTAAGTGATGGAGTGATATTTTTTATGATGGAGTTGGGATTCACTTGTGATAAAAAAAATGGGGAGGGAGTTAAGTGATGGAGTGATATTTTTTATGATGGAGTTGGGATTCACTTGTGATAAAAAAAATGGGGAGGGAGTTAAGTGATGGAGTGATATTTTTTATGATGGAGTTGGGATTCACTTGTGATAAAAAAAATGGGGAGGGAGTTAAGTGATGGAGTGATATTTTTTATGATGGAGTTGGGATTCACTTGTGATAAAAAAAATGGGGAGGGAGTTAAGTGATGGAGTGATATTTTTTATGATGGAGTTGGGATTCACTTGTGATAAAAAAAATGGGGAGGGAGTTAAGTGATGGAGTGATATTTTTTATGATGGAGTTGGGATTCACTTGTGATAAAAAAAATGGGGAGGGAGTTAAGTGATGGAGTGATATTTTTTATGATGGAGTTGGGATTCACTTGTGATAAAAAAAATGGGGAGGGAGTTAAGTGATGGAGTGATATTTTTTATGATGGAGTTGGGATTCACTTGTGATAAAAAAAATGGGGAGGGAGTTAAGTGATGGAGTGATATTTTTTATGATGGAGTTGGGATTCACTTGTGATAAAAAAAATGGGGAGGGAGTTAAGTGATGGAGTGATATTTTTTATGATGGAGTTGGGATTCACTTGTGATAAAAAAAATGGGGAGGGAGTTAAGTGATGGAGTGATATTTTTTATGATGGAGTTGGGATTCACTTGTGATAAAAAAAATGGGGAGGGAGTTAAGTGATGGAGTGATATTTTTTATGATGGAGTTGGGATTCACTTGTGATAAAAAAAATGGGGAGGGAGTTAAGTGATGGAGTGATATTTTTTATGATGGAGTTGGGATTCACTTGTGATAAAAAAAATGGGGAGGGAGTTAAGTGATGGAGTGATATTTTTTATGATGGAGTTGGGATTCACTTGTGATAAAAAAAATGGGGAGGGAGTTAAGTGATGGAGTGATATTTTTTATGATGGAGTTGGGATTCACTTGTGATAAAAAAAATGGGGAGGGAGTTAAGTGATGGAGTGATATTTTTTATGATGGAGTTGGGATTCACTTGTGATAAAAAAAATGGGGAGGGAGTTAAGTGATGGAGTGATATTTTTTATGATGGAGTTGGGATTCACTTGTGATAAAAAAAATGGGGAGGGAGTTAAGTGATGGAGTGATATTTTTTATGATGGAGTTGGGATTCACTTGTGATAAAAAAAATGGGGAGGGAGTTAAGTGATGGAGTGATATTTTTTATGATGGAGTTGGGATTCACTTGTGATAAAAAAAATGGGGAGGGAGTTAAGTGATGGAGTGATATTTTTTATGATGGAGAGAAAAAAAATGGGGAGGGTGTGGATTCGAAGACTAAGTGAAAAAAAAAGGGGTGACAAGGTGGAGGCGTGACAAGGGTCGGGAGTAGTGACAAGAGGCGCAGCGTGACAAGGGTCGGGAGTCGGGACAAGGTGGAGGCGTGACAGGGGTCGGGAGTCGGGACAAGAGGCGCAGCGTGACAAGGTGGAGGCGTGACAGGGGTCGGGAGTCGGGACAAGAGGCACAGCGTGACAAGGTGGAGGGGTGACAAGGGTCGGGAGTCGGGACAAGAGGCGCAGCGGGACAAGGTGGTGGCGTGACAAGGGTCGGGAGTCGGGACAAGAGGGGCAGCGTGACAAGGGTCGGGAGGCGTGACAAGAGGCGCAGCGGGACAAGGGTCGGGAGGCGTGACAAGAGGCGCAGCGGGACAAGGGTCGGGAGTCGTGACAAGAGGCGCAGCGGGACAAGGGTCGGGAGTCGTGACAAGAGGCGGAGCGTGACAAGGTGGAGGCGTGACAGGGGTCGGGAGTCGGGACAAGGGTCG
>CATOGU010000068.1:0-14473 GCA_951799445.1 Pseudisothecium myosuroides | reverse complement strand
TGGGACTCCTTACCTCAGGTAAGGAGTCTACCGACCAACACCGGCAGCCGACAGGGTTGGACGAGATCATCGGCGCGTTCGGCTACCGCCGCCAGGACCTCGAGGCCGAGCTCGACGCCGAGTCCGGTGCCGCTGATTCGCAGTCGTGAGCACGGGCAAGCCCCCCGCGAAACGGACCCGCAGGAAGCCGCCACCGGCACAACCGGAGTCGTCTGCCCGATTGTTCGGTCGTCTTCCCAACGCCGAGTACACCGTCGTCCGGTTGACGGACGACGCCGTCACGGACCTGCAGCGGCTGAACGCACGCGATCCGCAGATCGTGTGGTGGGCGCTGAAGAAGATGCTCCTCCTCGAGCGGAACCCCGATGCCGGCGAACCGCTGCTGGGCGACCTGATCGGCTGGCGGAAGATCGTCGTCGGCGACCGGGACCGGCGCGTGGTGTGGCGCGTGACCCACGACGAGGTCGGCGCGACGATCGTCGATGTTGCCGAGGTGTGGGCGGCAGGCGCGCGAAGCGACAGTGAGGTCTATGCCGAGATGTCGGCGAGGGTCGCGTCTATGCCCGCATCTCCGCGAACCAGCGCGTTGACGTCGGTCGTCGAGCAGCTCGCCGCCGCCATCGGGCTCAGACCACAGGCCGAACCGACCGCCCGGCAATCGCACCGGCCGCCCTGGATGAGGACGAGCCTCGTCGACAGGGTGGGGCTGTCCGACCTCGCGGTCGACGAACTCAGCTTCGACGACGCGATCGCAACGAGGAACGCGTGGACAGCTCGTCCGAGGTAGCACCGACGAGCGGGCGCCTCGGCACTGCCCGCCGACAAGAGTCCGTTGTCAGTCGTCGCACCCGGCGAGCACCTCGATGCCCCGGCCGCGATTGGCAGCGTGCAGGCCGTCGGGGTAGAAGCGGCGCCGGTAGAAGCGCAGGTACAGGGCGTACCGGACGTCGTCACCGCGATGCAGGACGTTGCAATGGGGCATGGACCCGGCGAAGACGAACGCACTGCCGGCGCGGCCGGTCAGCAACTCCGGCTCGCCGGCGGTAACCTCGCCGATGAGGGCCCGGTAACGGTCACGGCTGAGATCGGGATCGCCGCGGAAGCGTCGGGCGTAGTCGCGGATCAGCGCCTCCCGTCCGGGCCAGTACGCCAACGGCGCCGCGTCGGTCGTGACGTCTCCGAGGTACACCCCCAGCACGGCAACCGGCACCGGCGGGTCGTCGAGACGGCCGGTTTCCAGCATGCCGTCCAGATGTGGAGCCCCGACCTGCCCGGGGAACCGCAGCGCGATCTGCACGTCGTCGCCGGGGAACGTGTCCGGTCCGAGCAGCGCCGTCATCGTCTCCCGGTAGTAGGACACGCATTGCTGCACGGCAGGTGACCGGCGAACGCGACGGTCGCCGTAACTGACGCGCTCGTACCGGTTGCGGACCTCGGCCGGCGGGAGGTCGGCCAGCTCCGGGTCGGTCATTCCCTGGCCGAGCCAGACGTTGACGCAACGCCGGGCCGCGGCCGCCCACCCGGGCGGCAGATCGGGCAGCCGCAGCATGCCGAGTGATCCGCGCGTCGAGTCCGGCTTCGTCAGGGGTGCGACGGTCGTGGTCATCGCGCTGTCCTTTCCCGTGCTCCGGCGCCAGCCAGGGTCGGCGCGAGGTCGGTCCCCGGGTCCAAGGTCGACGGGTCCGAGGTCGACGGGTCCGAGGTCGACGGGGTCGATGCCGACACCATCAGACGTAGCTCGGGTTGTCGCTCGATCACCTGCTCGGGACGACCGTGGTCGACGATGCGTCCATCGCGCATGAGGATCACCGTGTCGAAGTGCTTGAGCAGATGCAGCCGGTGAATTGCGGAGATGATCGCGACGTCCGGCAGCGAATCGGTGATGTTGGCGTAGATCGCCGACTCGGTGAGCGCGTCGAGGCTGCTGGTCGGCTCGTCGAGCAGCAGCACCGAGCAGTCCTGCGTCATCACCAGCCCGCGCGCCAAGCCGACGCGCTGCTTCTGACCGCCGGACAGGTTGATGCCGCGCTCGACGAGGTTCGTGTCCAACCCGTCGGGCAGGTCTGCGACCAGGTCGCGCAGGCACGCCTGCTGCACCGCGGCGTCCAACCGCTCCGGGTCCGCGTCGCCGCCGAGGTCGATGTTGTGGCGAAGGGTGGTCTCAAAGATCTCCACGTCCTGCGGCAACAGCCCGGTGACGCTCGACAGCGAATGGGCGTCCGGGAGGGCCGTGCCGTCGGCGTCGGCCACGAACCGCTCGCAGCGGTAGATGCCGGCCAGCGCTCGCAGCAGCGTGCTCTTTCCCGAACCGCTGGACCCGACCAGGGCGATCCGCTCGCCGCGCCGCACGGCCAGCTCGGTCACCTCGACGCCGAAGGCACGGGGCGCGGTGGCGTCACCGGGAGCGGTGTGGGCGTCGGCGGCCCGGGCCGGGTGGGTCAGGGTCAGGTCGCGGACGACGATGTCGCGCCACTCGCCCGGCACCGCGCCGGCGTCCGCCGCGTCGGCGGCGGCGCACCGGAGTTCGTCGGCGCCGCGGCCCTCGGCCTGGAACCGCAGCAGGGCCTGCCAGTGACCACCCATGACCTCGAAGGCGCCCTGCAGGGTCGCCGCGTAACCGCCGATCATGACGAGGTATCCGGCGTGCACCACGCCGTCCTGCCGCCAGCTCAGATAGGAGTAGCCGGCCAGCAGGCCGGCGGTGAGCACCCCGCTGCCGTAGGTGATGATCCACCACTTGCGCTCCATCGGGATCACGATGGAGCGGGACAGACCTTCGACGACGGTCATGCTCCGCATGATCGTGCGATGCGCCCCGCGTCCGGCGCCGAGGGCCTTGATCGTCGTGATGTTGCCGAGCGTGTCGGCGACGGTCGCGGTGAGCCGGTTGGTCGCGCGGGTGTGACTGTCGAGCCGTTCGCTCAACGGGCCGTCGAAGTTGAGCATGCAGTAGGTCAGGGTGCCGAACCCCACCAGCGCGAACAACGCCACCGGCCAGCAGATGAAGGCCATCGCAGCTGCGGCGCCCAGCAGGTTGAAGGTGCTCTTCAGGTAGAAGGACTGGCTCTCGGCGAAGCTCACGACCGCACGCACGGTGCCGTCGATGCGTCCGGTCGTCTCGCCGGAATGCCGGTTCTCGTGCCATCGCACCGGGACGACCAGAGCCTGTTCGCACAGGTGGGATACGAGGTTGCGCTGGACGTCGACGGCAACCTGACGCTCGAGGATCCGGCCCGGACCGTTGAACACCCACATGAGCAGCACCGCGAGCGGGATCAGACCCAGCCACGCAAGTATCCCGTGGATGTCGTGGCCGCCGCTCACCTGCGCGACGTCGACGGCCTTGCCGAGCAGGTACGGCGCGGCCACGGCACAGCTGAAGCCCACGGCCTGCAGGGCCAGGGCGAGGCAGAACTTCCCGCGGACACCGTGCGCGAACTGCCACACCAGCCGGTACAGCGCCAGGACTCCCCCGACGACGCTCGGCTGCGTGTCGGGAGCGTCGATGGCCGGGTCCTGGTTCTCGCCCTCGGACGCGGTCGCAGGCGGCTGCTCGGGCGCGGCGGCACCTCGTGCGACGGCGGTCATGCGCCGCTCCGGGCCGCGCGGTGCGGGGTCTTCTCCCACAGGAACGGGCTGACCACCGCCTGGTGGACGGCACGGAACGCGGCCCAGTTCTGCGCGAGCCCGAAGAGGGGCAGGGCCAGCACCGCCGACCACGGCACGCGTTGGCCCCGTCGCCGGACGGCGGCGACCTGCGCCGCCATCCAGGCGACGGTTCCGCCGAGCGCGACGAACCAGGTGGCGGCGGCGAGGGTCTGGTGCGACGAGCTGAGCACGCCGGTGAGGTACAGCGGGGGCATGAGCAGCGTCAGCCCCTGCGAGGCGGCGAGGGCGACGTTGCCCAGGACGATGCCGAGGAGCACGACCAGCCCGCGGGCGCCGTTCTGCTTCCAGGTGCGCAGCGGCCGCCGGCTGTGCACACCCGCGGTCAGCAGGAAGCCCTTGAACCAGCGGGTGCGCTGGCGGATCCAGGCGCCGAGGTCGGGAACCGCCTCCTCCCAGGTGACCGAGTCGATCATCTCGACGCGGCGCCCCAGCGCGTCGAGCCGCATCCCCAGGTCGGCGTCCTCGGTGACGTTCCAGGCGTCCCATCCACCCGCCGCGCGCAGCGCGTCCGTGCGGAAGTGGTTGCTGGTGCCCCCGAGCGGGATGGGCAGGCCCAGCTCGATCAGCCCCGGCATGATCATCTCGTATCTCGTCAGGTACTCCAGCTCCGAGCCGCGGGTGAGCAGATTCTCCGAGCCGTTGCGGAACAGGAGTTTCGCCTGCACGCAGGCCAGCTCAGGACCGCTGCCGGCAAACCTCGCCGCAGCCTTGCGCAGCTGGTCGGGCTCGGGCCGGTCCTCGGCGTCGAAGACGACCAGCAACTCGCTGCGGGCGAGCGTGAGCCCGAGATTGCAGGTCCTCGGCTTGGTCTGTGGCGACCCGGGCGGGATGCGAACCACCCGCATGTGCGCGGGCAGCCCAGCCGTCCGGGCCGCGCGTTCGGTGTCCGGGTCATGGTGTTCGACGAGGATCATGACGTCGAGCAGGTGGGTCGGGTAGTCCAGCTGCTCGAGGGCCCGGACCAGGTCTGCGATCACCGCGGCCTCCCGATACGCCGGGACGATGATCGTGTAGGTCGGCAGGGTCGCGTCGGGGAGCGCTGGGTCGATGCGCGCCGGCACCCGGGCGGTGCGGGCGATCGCGAGCAGGTTGAGTGCGGTCGACGCGCAGGAACCGGCTGCCAACACGGCGAGGACGACAACCCACTGCCCGGCCCACACGGCCCCCAGCACCGCGGCCGTCACCACGCCCAGCGCGATGCGCTGCCACGCGACCACACCGCTCTTGGCCGCCAACCCTGGGAACCGGTCGGCGAATCCGTCCGAGATCTCCGCCGCGAGCGCCGGACCGTGCGAACGCAGGATCGCGGACTGCATCGTCGATCGCGGCACCGTGCGCACCGTGGGTCGGCGGCCACCGAAGGCAACCGCCGCGCTCTCGGCCACGGCGAGCGTGTCCTCGCGGTCGGTGAGCACCTCGGCGGCGTCGCCGCGCGGCGCCACGGCCCAGGACTCCGAGAGCAACGTCGCCAGCGGGACGCTGGTCACCCCGTCCGGCGTCGGTCGGATCACCGGTCTCGGGCGGGCCTGATGTCGTTGGCGCAGCGACAGCGGGTGGCGTGGCGGCGTGATGACGGCGCGGAGCTGCATCACCGACGACACCGTGGTGCTCTCGGTCATGAGACCTCCTACAGGTCGCGGCGATCGACAGGACCGCCGCGACTCGCGGCGCGGCGTAAAACGCGATGCGTTCGACGCGGACGCCACCTGAGCACGCCGAACACCCGTCGGCGATACTCCACGATTGACGCCATCGTGCTGCCCAGCGGCTCGTGCTGAAACGCTGCCCACAAGCGCGTCGAGAAGCGTGTGGAATGTGCCCGGTAGCAGCCGCCGAATAACTTTTCGCCCGTACCGGATATTCCGGAATTCAGGCACGCTACCGCGCGCATTCGCATGATCACAATGCCTCGCTACCCGTTATGTCCCTTTGATCGACGGTTGGAAAATACGTAACGACGCGTTACCCAGACCTCCAACAATGACACGTCTGCATTGACGTCAGGACGTCGCCGAATGCGGCGGCCAAGGACCGTGTCGACCCGATTGCTGTGCTTCGGCGTCGCCGCCCGCGTCACGATCGCGGGGGTTTCGAAATGCGCCTCACCGCCGCGGCCCGCAGCGTGGGCGTGGTGGTGTCGGTCGCTGTTCCGCCGAGCCGCCGGGTCTCAGCCGGTCGGGCCGAGCGCGGTCAGGTACCAGTCGTGGAAGTGCTGGACGGACGCCTCGACGACCGGTGACAGCGGCCCGGGGCGGTACGCGCGGGAGCGGATGCCGGCGTAGTTCGCTTCGCACAACGCCCAGTCCTGCTCACTGGTCTGTGTCCACACCGCGGTGAGCGCGTCGACGTCGACGTCCGTCGGTGCCGCGTCGCCGGACACCAGGAACGTCACGTCGACGTCGGTGACCGCCGCGGACACCGGGGTGAGCCGGGTGGTGACCGCGTAGTCCAGGTTGGCGTGTGCCCACAGGGTGGGCAGGCCGATGAGCCGCAGGCTGCCCGGGTCGTCGCCGAGCGGCCCCATCGGCGGCGCGGCCGGCGCGCCGGACGGCGTCTCGGTCACGAAGCCCGCGCGCAGCGGCAGCCGGGCCACCCGGAACCACGCCCCGTCGGGGAAGCTGACCTCGACCGGCGCCAGCCCGTCCGCGGCCCACCGCCGGTAGGCCGAGGCCAGCAGCCCGTCGTAGGTGGCCGAGCGGCGCGGGTCGCCGTGGCTGCCGTAGTCGAAATTCGACTCCAGGAACTCGGGGTGGTTGCCGCGGCAGTGGTAACACTCGCGGTTGTTCTCGACGAGGGTCTTCCAGTTGGCCTGCACCCGATACGACGCGCGGTGCGCGACGCGGGCGCGCTCGAGGCGGTGCGGCGCCAGCTGCGGTCCGATGGCCGCGGCCGCGGCATCGAAGGGCGGCGGGTCGTCGGCCAGCGAGACGAACACCAGCCCGGCTACCTCGCGCACGGCCGCGGGCGCCAGCCGGTGCCCGTCCTTGGCGAACGACTCCCCCATCAGCCGCGCCGCCCGCAGCTCACCGTCCAACCCGTAGGTCCACTGGTGGTACGGGCAGACCAGCGCGCGGACGGTGCCGCGCGGCTGGTTGCACAGCCGGGACCCGCGGTGCCGGCAGACGTTGTGGTGCGCGCGCAGCAGCCCGTCCTCGTCGCGGACGATGATCAGCGACTCGTGGCCGAGGGTGAACAGCAGGTAGTCACCGGCGCCGGCCAGCTCGCCGCTGTGCCCGGCAAACAGCCAGCCCGCGCGGAACACGGTGTGCAGTTCGGCCGCGAAGACCTCCGCGGACAGGTAATACGGCGCAGGCAGCGTCCAGCCCGAGGCGTGCTCCGGCAGCGCCGGACGGGCGAGGGCCTCAGACATGGACGGCCTAGACATGGACGGAAGGCTGGAACGCCGGGTCGGTGAGCGCCGGGCGGTCGAGGCGGAACTCGTCGATCGGGTAGGAACTCTTGCCGCGCAGCGCGAGGTCGGTGAGCACCTGCCCGATGAGGCTCGCGAACTTGTAGGCGTGCCCGGCCCCGACGGCGACCGCGACGTTGGGGTGCTCGGGCAGGGTGTCCAGGACGAAGTGCTGGTCAAGCCGACCTCGTCCACTACCTCGCCGGACACAAGATCACCGACGTCGAATGGCAGACGTACGCCTGGTCAGGCGGCGCGCTCGACCCGGCCGCGGACTTCTACCAGTACCGCAACGGACAGACCCTCAACGGCGCCTCGGTCGACTTCGACCGGGTCGAGCGCGCCGGCGAACTCGGCGCCTGGTGGCCACCCGGGCACCGCTACGACTGACCGGCCGGTGTCGTCATCCCCTCGCTAGCGACGCCGACACCGGTACCGGCCCCCACGCCCACGCCCAGCATCTTGGAGGACATCATGCAGCTGCCCGGCGCCCCGAAGAACCTCACCTATCAGCAGTTGTGCGACGACATCGCCCAGGCCGTCGTCGACTCGCCGATCCACACCCCGGTCAACGGCAAGCGATACTCGCTGAGCACCTACATCGCGACGTTCGATCTGCGGATCTGGACGCTGTCCGCCGAGGCGCCAAGTGATTCCGGCCCGCCGCGTCGCGGGCTACGCGAAGGCGCTCGCAGGCGGCGCGGCGCTGGCCTGGCGGTGCTGCGCGCGGACGTTCCGCATGGCGTCACTGGCCAGGAGTGGATCGACGTCGCCATCGCCACACTGCTCGGCCTCGTCCTGGTCGCCGGCACCCGGAACGCCCGCAAGCCGAAGGCCTCTGGCTGATGACCGCCCTCGCCTACGCGACCGTGACCACCGACCTGGGCAAGATGTCTGCGGCGGCCTCCTGCCCGCCGACGACAGGCGACCTGACCGGCCAGGTGACGATCCACCTGCGATGCGGCCGTGACGGGCTACGCCGCCGAGCTGGGCGTCCCAGAGGTGGGCATCCGCTCGGTAGGTCCGTTCCCGCAGGCCGTCGCAGCCGGTGGCGTCATCAGCGTCCAGGTGCCCTCCACCGGTCAGGACGGGGTGACGATCCCTCGAATTTCACCTACACCGCCCGGCGACGGACTTCGCGACACGAGCTCGGTCAGCACCGTGGCGGGCGCGCTGAATCTTGGGACCGCGGCCACACCCGCTGCGTCGGACTTCGCGACGCCGGCACAGTTGGGCACGAGTGTTGCGGGTCTCGTGGCCAAGCCGAGCGACTCCACTCCGGGGTACGTGGCCACCGTCGGCAGCGACGGCAGCTCAATCGTCTACGTCGCGGCATCCGGCGGCAGCAGCTCGGGGGGTTACGACGGCGGCGACCTCAGCAGCACCTCGGCCCCCTCATCTCCCGGCTACAACGGAGGCACCCTCTGATGGCGCTCAACCCGAACGCTCTGCTGCCCAAGCGCGGCACGGCGGCACAGTGGACTACCGCGAATATCGTGCTGGGCGCCGGCGAGCTGGGTGTCGAGACCGATACCAGCCGGCGCAAGCACGGCGACGGCACCACCAGTTGGAATTCCCTGCCCTACGACTCCAGCGCCTCGTCCCTGGAGCGCGCTCGACGCAAGCTCGCGACGTCACCCAGCACCTTCAAGATGGTCGTCACCGGCGACTCCACCGCCCAGCAAGGCACCACCCCGAACATGTACGACATGCTCGGCTATCAGACCAAGGCCGGCAGCCGCCTGGCTGGCGTCTCGGCCGCGAACATCCTCAACCAGGGCAACAACGGCGCTCGCCTGCAAAACTGGATACTGAAGTCGAACACCGGGTCAGAGACGTCCGGCACCGTGACCAAGACCCTCGCCGACATCGTTACCGCCGCGCCCGACCTTGTCATCATGCGCTGGCTGAAGAACGACGTCCGTGACGGAACAACGGACTACGCCACGGCCCGCGCCCGGCTCATCCAGGCCGTCCAGATGATCTCTGGCGCCGTGCCCGGCGCCGACATCATCCTGTCCGTACCGAGCCCCGTCCTGTCCGTCGCCGACTCGAACAACTACCTCAGTGGCATCACTCCGGCCGCGATGAACGCGATCGTCCGCCAGGCGTACCTGAGCCTGCGGAACTACTGGCCCCACGTCTACGTCCACGACACTTCCCAGGTCTACGGCGCCGGGACCAACCCGACCTCGCCGCTCATGTACGACCAGCTCCACAACAACGGACTCGGTTACGGCCTCGAAGGTCTGGCGTTGGCCGATCTTATCGCCGCCCCGACCGCGTCTCGTGAGGTCAGTCTCGGGCCGACCGGCCGCTACGTGCGCATCGCGAGGGTGCAAGCCGTGTCGGCCGCCTACATCGACGTCCAGGAGCTGGAATACGTCGGCGGGCAGGCAACGGTCGCTCGGCCGGTCAGCGAATGGATCATCGACCCGACTTCGACGCTGTACTGCCCCGGCGGCTCGGTCGTGCTCACCGGCGCGACCAAGCAGGTGATCTCGGCCAGCTACCTGCGAATCAACTACAGCGCCACCGACCTCACCACGATCGCCGCGGTCGGCGACCTTGTGCAGCTCGTCGGCTCACACCCCGGTGAAGGTGTGCAGGGCGGGGCCCAGGTCGTGACTGTCGACCCACCGGCCGTGGCTGCAGGTGCGACCGCCAACCAGTCGATCACCGTGACCGGCGTCCGCGCGAACCGCGCCGGGGTCGTCTTTGACAAGCCCGCAGGCTTCCCTGCTGGCCTGTTCGTGCAGGCGACCGTGACCGCCGATGACACTGTCCGCCTGGACTACTTCAACCCGACCGGCGCCTCCATCGACTATGGCGCGACCGGCTGGCGGTTCTGGGTTGTCCGGTAGCTACCAGGCGCTTCGCTTCTCGGCCTCGAAGAAGCAGCGTTCGGAGCAGTACCGGCCGCCCTCGGGGCCGTCGATGCCGCCGTCCAGCATCGGGGATGAGCAGACCCGGCAGAACGCGCGACTGCGGGCCAGGTAAGCCTTCAGCCAGTTGAGCATGGGGCGGATCATAGGTCACGCTCGCTGAGGTTGTGTGGCCGAAAGTGGCCACCCCACGACTGATGCAGCAACTGCACTTCGAGCGGGTTAAGAGACCGCCGGGGCGGCCAAACCACCGACTTTGAAACGGGTGAGAATCGAACCAGCCGATCGTCAGGCTCAATCCTGCCGAAGCCAGCGGCGCCGATTTCGCCGAAGTCGGCCAGCTCGATGACCAGTGGCATTGTTCCGAGGACCATCGTCGGGCCTGCGTGGAGTGACCATCCGCCCGGGACCGAAAACCATTCGAGAGAGTCCGGTTGCGATCGGTCGTCAACAAAACCAAGACGGATGCTGAGGTGATCGGGCAGCCATTTTGGGTTGTCGATGAGCTGACGCACCGTCGTCCTCATGTGGGTCATGATCGCCTCGGTAGGAACCATCTCGGGCATTTCTACTGGCCGGGTCGGCGCCCCTGTCATCTTGCGTTCAAGCCACATTAACGTGCCGACCTTGAGTGCCCATCGCGCGACCGCAAGCTGCTGACGGCGGTGCACCACGTGTGCATGACCGGTGAGCAGCCCGAGCACGACTGGCTCGGCGGGGATCTCGACTGCTTCGTTGAGTTCACCGTTGCAGCGCGTACAAATTTTGAGTTTGCGCCCCGGGTAGTCGTTCGGATCCGATCCGCTTAGCCGAAGGTGTGCGCGCCGCATCCAGTTGGACACGACGTGCTCGTCGCTCGGTCCATACTGAGTGCTCTCGCAGAGAATGCAGGGCTTCGGGTTCACCGGAAGAGCATCCCAGCGTTCGCTACACCCGGCACTATCTGACCGGGATTGTGTCAGCGAAGGGATGTCTATGCTCTTGCGGATCGGCGGCAACGGGACTGCTCGGGGGCGCTCGCTGTGGTTGTGGTGCCCGGGATGCGAGGACACACACCGCGTGACCGTCGACGCGCCGGGTACCTGGGCGTGGGCGGCAATGAGACGGCACCGACGATCATGCGGACGGCACGGTGTAGAAGCAGGTCATGGTGTACAGCGTGGGGCCGGCGAAGCGGGGCAAACGCTCGGCCAGGAAGTCGAGCTGGCGCTGCTCGCGGACCGGGTCGGGCGTGAAGGTGCGGGTGTCGGCGGTGGTGGTGGTGAACCCGCCGTTGTGCTGGCCGAGCTTGGTAGCGACCTCGCCGTAGACCGGAAAGCCGTAGAAGTTGTGCCGGCCGTGCCACATGAACGCCGGGAAGCGCGCGGGCGTGAAGTCCAACAGGTGCGGGGTGGCGTAGTAGATCACCTGTTCCTGGGCAATGGTCAGCGGCAGCTGCCGGCCGAGGTCGGCCAGGACGGCGTTGGTCCACGCGTCGGCGGTGATGATCACCTTCTCGGCGAGGTAGGTCTCGTCGGCGGTGACGACCTCGACGTACCGGTCGCGCGGGCGGACGTGCAGCACCGGCGTCTCCTCGCGGATGGTCGCGCCGGCGGCGCGGGCCAGGGCGACGTGCGTGGCGTTGGCCTTGCCGGCGTTGACGATGCCCGACTCGGCCTGGTAGATCCCCTGCTCCGAACCCGCCAGCCGAAACTGCGGCCAGCGACGGACGATCTCGTCGGCGTCGAGCCGCTCGAACTCCACGCCGTGGCGGCGCAGGACGTCGTCGTAGCCCGCGATGTTGCGGGTGCCGGTGGCGGCGGGGTCGCGGGCCGCGACGTCCTCGATCACCAGCCCCCCGGTGCGGGTGAGCAGCTGCACGCCCGACGCGCGCTCGACGGCGTGCCACGCGTCGTAGGCGTCGGGGGCGAGGTCGGCGTAGGCGTCCTGGTGCTGGGCCAGCCGGATGATGCGCGAGTGGTCCTGGCTCGCGCCGCGGCTGTGCCCGAGCGGGACTGCTCGAGACCGAGGACGGCCGACCCGGCCTCCTGGGCAAGCCAAGAACAGGCGGCTGAGCCCAGACCGCCGCAGCTGATGACGATGACGCGGTTCATGCCTCGATGCTGGTGGGTACCTGGCGGTAGCGGGGCTCGCTCACCATCGAGCTTGGTGCTTCATCGATAACCGAGGCCTTAAAGACGGCGCACTTTGGCCGCACTGGACGCCGCGTATTCACACGTTGGCGGCAGTCCCGGCTCGTCGCCGACCGCTCCGGACCCTCAGGCATCACATCGCGCGCCGCGCCATGCCGCAAGTGCGCTGCGGCGCGCGCTAGCCCGGTGCTTTCACGGTGACCGCGCGGCGTTGAACTGAAAAGTGCTCCAAGCCCAGCAGGATCAGTGATGTCGAGTCCCTGTTCCAGCGCAAGCGAGGAGCACCTTCAGGGTGAACAATATCGGGCTGTATCCGCGTGTCCGCACCGACACGGCCGGGACCGCGATCGTGTCGCAAGCCGGGGCCACCGGGCTGGTCGAGACGGTCCGGGTCGCCGGTCTGGACCAGGGTCTGTCGCAGGCGCTGGAGCCCTGGCGCAGGCCGAACGCCCGGCACGACCCGGGCAAGATCGTCACGGATCTCGCGTTGTCGCTCGCGGTCGGCGGGGACTGCCTTGCTGACGTCGCGGTGCTGCGTGACCAGCCGGGCGTGTTCGGGCCGGTGGCCTCGGACCCGACAGTGTCACGGTTGGTTGACACTCTTGCCGCCGACGCCACGAAAGCGCTCGCTGCGATCGACACGGCGCGGGCCGCGACCCGCGCCCGGGTGTGGTCGCTGGCCGGGAAGCACGCGCCGAATCACGCGGCCAACGTCGACGACCCGATCATCGTGGATCTGGATGCGACGTTGCTGACGGCGCACTCGGACAAGGAGCAGGCGGCGCCGACGTTCAAGCGCGGGTTCGGGTTCCACCCGCTGCTCGCGTTCGTTGATCACGGCGCGGAGGGCACCGGCGAGCCGCTGTCGTTCCTGCTGCGCCGCGGTAACGCCGGCTCGAACACCGCCGTTGATCACATCACCGTGGCCCGCGCGGCGTTCACTCAATTGCCCGGACACCGGCCCGGCCGACGCCCGGGCAAGCGGGTGTTGGTGCGCACCGACGGCGCCGGGTGCACCCACGACTTTCTGGACTGGCTGATCGGGCAGCGGGTGCAGTACTCGATCGGGTTCACCCTGCCCAGCGACTTCACGGCTCAGGTGAAGATCCTGGACAAAGCCGGCGCGTGGGAGGCGGCGCTGGACGCCGAGCAGCAGATCCGACCGGACGCGCTCGTCGCTGATGCCACCGGCCTGCTCGACCTCACCGCATGGCCGGCGGGGATGCGGGTGATCGTGCGCAAGGAGAAACCCCACCCCGGCGCGCAGCTGCGGATCACCGACGTCAACGGCTGGCGGGTCACCGCGTTCGCGACGAACACTCCCGCCGTCGGCGGCCCGCACCGATCCTGCGGCCATTTGGAACTGCGCCACCGACGCCGGGCCCGCTGCGAGGACCGCATCCGCATCGCCAAAGACACCGGCCTGACCAACCTGCCGCTGCACGACTTCAACCAGAACCGCATCTGGCTCGCGCTCGTCGCGCTCGCCGTCGAACTCACCGCCTGGTGGCAGATGCTCGCCCTCACCGAACATCCCGCGCGGCGGTGGGAACCCAAACGCCTGCGACTACGACTGTTCAGCATCGCCGGGCGCCTCGCCGACCACGGCCGCACCCGCCGCCTGCACCTCGCAGCCACAGCACCGTGGGCCTGGCTGCTGCTCGCCAGCATCCAGCGACTGCGCGCGCTCGCCGCGCCCACCTGACCGCGCTCCCACCCGACTCGACAACCGCACGACCCCGACCGGCCCGTGGACCCCGGCGACCACTCGCACGACAGCGGGCAACCTGTCGCACCCCTCATGCAGAATCAGCAGTCAACCGACGACAGCAGCATCGCCACGACCGACGTCAACAGGTCCACGAAAGATCCGGGCTAGCCCAGGGCTAGCTAGCAAGACACTTCGACGTCCGGACCCGCTCCTCCCCAGCAGTTACACTGACTAGTCGCCATGACCGCCGTCGCGATTACTTCAACTCCTCAAGCCTGACTGGAATATGTTGTTGTCCGACTGTCGCCGGAACGTTTTCAAGCCGACGGCCGTGACGTTGCGCAGAATACGGCCCACGGATTCCCGCCCATCAACGACAAGGAGAATAGCGGTGACCAACTCCTCGCTTCAACACAGACTCCGCAGGGGCTTCCGACACATCGGGATTGACTTCGCGCGGTGGCCAAGCGAGTCGCTCGATTATGGGGCGACGCTACTACTTAAGGCGATAGGGGCGGACCTGGTGCTGGATGTGGGAGCCAATGACGGTGAGTACGCCCTAAGTCTCAGGGATTTCGAATATCACGAGCGCATTGTCTCGTTCGAACCGATCACCGCTGCACGCGAACGGTTACTGAAGAGATGCGACTCTGCGTGGGTGGTTCGG
>CATOGU010000067.1:0-12580 GCA_951799445.1 Pseudisothecium myosuroides | reverse complement strand
GTGGTTGCGCTGGAATGCCTTTCGCCATGCCTAGCGGCTTACCTGATCCATCTGCCGGCGTGAGCTTTGCCCGTGACCGACGCGAGAAAGCCCATTTTCCAACTCCCCCAGCGGTTGGGGGATTTCCTTGGTTGTCTTCCCCGGCAGGTGTTCTACTGTCGGTGTACTCTCTTGCAAGGCGACATACAGGTGTTTCCCACGGGAATTTCACCCTCCGATGCCTTCTGCGCCTTCCGATAAAACCTGCACCGGCATTGCCGGTCTCGACCTAGTTCTTAACGGCGGCTTACCGCCGAATGAGGTTTACCTCGTCGCCGGCGAACCGGGCACTGGCAAAACAACACTTGCGCTCCAGTTCCTGCTGGCAGGCGCCAAAGCTGGCGAGCGCTGCCTTTATCTCACCCTGGCTCAAACGGCGCAGGGCGCTGCGCAAGATTGCGACCTCTCACGGCTGGTCCCTCGAAGGGATCGATCTGCACGAGGTCATCACCTTGAGCGGACCTGAACAAGCAGCAGCGGTGCAAACGGTCTTCCACAGCGGGCAGGTCGAATTGAGCGAAGCCGCTGCCGACATTTCCAAAGTCATCGGGGAGAAAGAAACCCGCGCGACTGGTTTTCGACTCCGTGGCGCAACTGCGTGCGCTGGCCAACGATTCGCTTCAATTCCAGCGGCAACTTTTTGCCATTCGCGGCCAACTCGCCACGCTCGAATGCACCACCTTGCTCGTGGACGTGATGGAAAAACCGGGCGGCAGCGCGGAGGAACTTTGCCACGGAGCGATCCGGCTAGAACGCGAGGCGGGCAGAGTACGGCGATGCACGCCGCCGACTCGTCATCGAAAAAATGCGCGGCATGGCTGTCCACGGCGGCTACCACAATTTCAAAATCCGCACCGGCGGCTTGCAGGTGTTTCCGCGCCTGACCGTCGGGGAACGCCGCGCGGCCGCAGATACCGCCAAGCCGCTGAATAGCGGCATTGAGGCGCTCGATACGCTCATCGGTGGCGGCCTGGAGCCGAGCACCACGGCGTTGATCCTCGGCGCGACCGGCACAGGCAAAACATCGCTCGCGACGCTTTACGCGCACGCGGCGGCCAAGCGGGGTGAGCACGTGGCGATTTTTCTCTTTGAGGAGCGCCTGGACACCTTTTTCAAACGGGCGGCCAGGTCTGGGCATGGACCTGGAGCCGTTTGTCAAAGAAAAACTCGTCAGTGTGCGGCAGGTCAAGCGCGGGCGACCTCTCGCCCGGCGAGTTTGCCGACATCGTGCGCCGTGCTGTCGACGAGGACGGGGCGCGCCTACTTCTGATCGACAGCATGTCGGGGTATTTTCACTCGATGCCCCAGGAGCGCCTGCTCGTTACCCAGCTGCACGACCTGCTGAGCTTTCTTTCCGAGCGCGGCGTGTTGACCTTGCTGATCGCCGGACAGCACGGCATTTCCGGGCATGGGATCATCGGACCGGTGGAAATCAGCTATCTTTGCGACACGCTCATTCTCTTGCGGCACTTCGACGCCGGAGGCGAGATCCGCAAAGCTATTGCCGTCATCAAAAAACGGCTGGGCCCCCACGAACATGCCATCCGGGAACTGCGCTTCGAGAAAAAACGGTCCGCAAGTGGGCGAACCGCTCAAAGAATTTGACGGGCTGCTCACGGGAACGCCCACTTTCCACGGGGATGTCGGCTCCCTTCTAGGACGTGATACCCGAGTATAACTTCTCAGCGATCTGAAGATCATGACGTCGGAGAGCGTGCTCATTTTCGCCCCGCTCGGACGTGATGCGGCACTGATGGCGCAGGTGCTTGGCAAGGCGCGAATTGAAACGGTAGTTTGCCGGGACACTAACGAATTGGTGCAGCGAATTACGGACGGCGCGGGTGCCGTGTTGCTCACGGAGGAGGCTCTGATTGGTTCTCGGACCTTGGAACGACTCGACGCGGCGTTGGCAGCACAACCTTCCTGGTCCAGTTTGCCGCTCGTCCTACTGCAAAGCGAACGACCAAACGCCCGTCGGCCGCAAGGACCCGACACTTTCATGGAGTGCCTGGGCGTGCATCAAGGGGTGATCTGGCTCCAACGTCCGCTGCCGGTGGCCACTGTCGTCTCGGTCACGCAGTCGGCCGTCGCCGCCCGACAACGCCAATATCAGGTGCGTGACCTCCTGGCAGAACTCGCGGCTTTGAATTCCAACCTCGAAGCAGAGGTGGCCGAACGCACGGCCGTCGCGCTCCGGCGCGCGGAACAACTCCGCGAGCTTTCGGGTGAACTGCTGCTAGCTGAAGAGCGCGAACAACGCCGTTTCGCCGAGATTCTGCACGACGATCTTCAGCAGTTGCTGATGGCGGCTTCTTTGAACGCTCAAGTGTTGCTCATGGCGAAAACCAGCGAGAAGAAAGATGAGTTTGGCCGTCAATTGGTCGACCTGCTCGCCCGTTCCGCGACGGTAACGCGCTCATGGACGGTGGAACTCAGCGCGCCGGTGCTCTACGAACGAGGGCTGGCGGCGGCTCTCCAATGGCTGGCAGAGGAAATGAGCAAACTTCACCGGGTGGAAATCACGGTGGACGCCTGCTCGGACAACAACCCACAAGCCGCCGATCTGCGAATCTTTTTCTTCCGGGCCGTACGAGAACTTCTCTTCAACGCGCTAAAATATGGTCAAGGGAGCCCGATCAGAATCACCATGCAACGGGGTGAAGCTGACACTTTGAGTGTCGTGGTAGCCGACGAGGGCCCCGGCTTCGACCCGGCAACTCTTGCCACGCGCAATTTTGGTTCGGGTGGCTTTGGCCTGGTGAACATCCGCCAGCGGGCAGCGCTGCTCGGGGGCGAGTTGCGTATCTACAGCGCACCTGGCTGCGGTACGCGCATGATCCTCGTAGCTCCCATGAAAACATGACGCTCGTCGCATAGGACGCTGCCGTCACAACGTCGCTCTAGCGTTCCCTGCCTGCAACCTAGCCGGCGACGGCATCGCCAAGCGTTAGATACCGCGCTGGAGCCATTTCCAAGGCTTTCTTCAAGTCGCCCGTTGGAATGGGCTTGAACAAATGCAGCGCGAACCCCGCCGCTTTACTTTTTGCCACGTCTTCGCCCAGATTGAAAACGCTCATGGCGATGGCGTAGTATGGGCGGCGACCAGTTTCTGTGAGCGTGCGGAGTAAATCCCAGCCCGTGCCGTCTGGCAAATCGATGTCGCACAGGAGCACATCATAAGGATCGTCGTCGCCGACGAGCAGAGCGGAAGCCACGTCTTCAACAAAGTGCGCCGGGTAGCCGAGCATTCCGACGTACGCCTGCAAAGCACCTCGCAAATCGCCGTGGTCCTCGACCACGAGCAGACGCGAGGCCGGGTTTTCACCAGGCATTACCTCACCGGGTCTGCTTCGTTGATCGGCCGCCATTTGGTGAAGGCTTATTCGCTTTCCACTGCCCCGGGTGCGCTCATCAGTTGCAGCATCTCGTGAATTCGATGCGTCCGGGTCCAGAGGACCGCCAGAACGCTCGCCTTCCATGACTGGCTTGGAAATCCTTTAGATCAATCGGGATGCCAGCAATGCGCCGAGCCCTGCCGCGAAACAAGCGGCTCCGATGATCGCCCACTTGGTCTGACCGGTCATGAAGCTACCTGGCAGGATGTTGATGCCCTGCAAAAACCAGATCGCGCCGGTGACTATCAGCATCCCGCCGAGGATCGAAAGAAAAGTTTTCATGGAGGATATCATGCGGTGGTCTATACCCAACCAGCGCAGCGCGATTTGCTGAAGCCGACAGTCATCAGAAGATGTCCTATCGGACCGAGAAAAACGTCGTCCCAGTCGAGAAGTCGGTCTGTGCTGCCTCGCCCTTCGACTACGGTTCGCTCAGGCTTTCTTCGGGATGACGGAAGTCGTCGAGCTTGGCGGGGAGTGCATCGTTGGCCGCTGGCCAATGGAACCAGACACGGAACGTGCGGCCTTCGATCACTGCGCCGACGTAACGTTCCCGCAACGCTTCCGCACGGTCCTGCAAACCGAAAGCGCCGGCCACAAAATCGGCGACCACGGTCAGTCCGAACCCGGAACCCGTGGTGGATACCTGTGGCTCGAAGAGCGCCAGCAAGCTCAGGCCAATTCCTTTGTCCGCGCTGTCGGCTCCGTCCGTTGGCAGGAGAGAACGAAGATATTTCTCGTCTTCTGCTCCCACCTCGTTGGAGAGCACAAAGCGCAGGCATTCCCCCGGCGTTTGGGAAATCGGGAAGATGGCCATGTCCAGCTGGTTGGTCGCCGCGTGGCGGCAAGCATTGTTTGCCAAATTATAGAAAATGCGGTCGAGGGCGGCACTTTCCAGGCAGCATTCCGTCAAAGCACCCTGATGGCGGCAATCCACAAACATGCGCGTGGGCTGCTCACGCCATTTGGGGCCGACCACCGCGTCATTCCACTTCTCGATGATCAGACTTGCATCGTGACTCTTGGGCTGGCGGTCCGCGTTGCGGCGCGCCTCGTCCAAACCCGTGAAAGCGCTCCGCATGATCTTGAGATGATCGCGTGTCAGGACAAAAAGCGTCTGGAGGCCTGCTTCGTTCCGCGGTGCGTGGTCGAGCATCTGCAAGCGTCCGAGCAGTGAACTCAATGCCCCGCCGCGCACGTCGTGCATGGATTTGGCGAGCGCCTCGCCGGAGTCGTGCAGGTGCGAGGCCACCCCGAGTTCACGCACCTCATCAATGAGCGTGTCCAAGTGATGCCGTTGAGTCCACAACTCGACTTCCCGCCATTTCTGAACGTTGTCGGTGGCAGGACTGGCAATCGCAAAGAGCAATTCCGAGCAGACCTTGTAAATGTGCTCCAGAAGGGCCTGGTCCCGGTCGGCCAAACGCTGGACGGGGAAGCAGAGATTATCTCCAATGTAGCGGGACGTGCGGCGATTAGCCAGGTGGCGGGGAGCCAGCGCAAGCAATTCCTCCGCTACAGGGCTTTGCGCTTTGAACTCGTTCAGGATGGGAGAAAGAGAGGCAGACATACAGAAGAACAACTTTTAGACCCTGCTGGTTAACAACTCCGCCTCGCCCGCAAGCGCATCGTCAACCGCTTGCACCAACGCCGCGATCTTGAGCGGCTTGGTCAGATAAGCGCGTGCACCCGCTGCGATCAGGCGGTCGGGTTGTTCGGCCCGTCGCATCGGCACTGACCATGACAACAGGAATGCCGCTCATGAGGGGATCGGTGTGCAGCTGCCGGAGGACCTCTTCTCCAGGCACGTCGGGCAAATGCAAATCGAGCAGGATCAAATCCGGCCGATGCTCACGCGCCATGTCCAGGCCGAGCTGTCCGAGCATCGCGCCGAGCAAGCGGATCGTCGGCCGCTGGAATTCTAAAACCTGCTCGACCAAAGCGTAGTTCGAGGGGTTGTCTTCAATGTAGAGCACCGTGGGCCCGTTGATTGTTGCCCGCTTTGACTGCGGATCTGACAAATCGTTCGCCTCGCCGGAAACCGCGTCGATGGCAGGCATTTCCACGAAGAAGACAGATCCTCGTCCAGGCGTGCTTTCGACTCCGATGGTGCCTCCCATCGCCTCGACCAGTCGTTTGGCCAGCGCGAGGCCGATCCCCGTGCCTTCCACCCCATTGCGCTCGGCTCCCAGCCGCTCGAAAGGGGTGAAGAGCTTGGCCAAGTCAACGGGCGCGATTCCGTGTCCGGTGTCGCTGACGCTCAGACGCAGAGAGCCCGTGGTCGCCGCTGGGTCGCAGGAAACACTGACGGTGCCGCCGGGTCGGTTATACTTCACCGCGTTGGAAAGAAGGTTGAGCACCACCTGGCTCAGACGCTGCCGGTCCGCTTGCACCACGCCGTCGCACGCCTGGCCGCCGCACCGCCCGATGTGGACGTTGCGCTTGGCGGCCAGCGGCTGAATGAGGGACACCGCTTCATTGAAAACGTCGGCGACTTTAATGGGCGCCAGCGTCAGCTCGATCTTGCCGCTTTCGATGCGCGAGATGTCGAGCACCTCGTTGATGAGTTCGAGCAAGTGCCGGCCGCCACTGAGGATATGCGAGACGTTCTCGCGCTGGCGATCCGTCTGGCTTTGCATCTCCAGAAGCTGGCCAAAGCCCAAGATCGCGTTGAGCGGGGTGCGCAGTTCGTGGCTCATGCGCGAGAGGAACTCGCTCTTGGCGGCGTTGGCGCGTTGGGCTTCGTCGCGGGCCTGCTCCAAAACGACCTGTGCTGCCTTGCGCTCAGTGATCTCGCGCTGCACGGACACCCAGTGCGTGTACCAGCCGTGTTCGTTGGCCACCGGCACGATGTTGAGTTCCACCCAGAACTCGGTGCCGTCCTTGCGGTAGTTGAGGATTTCGATCCGCACCGCTTCCCACCGGTCGAGTGCTTGCCGGATTTTCTTCGTGGCAGCGGGATCGGTGTTCGGCCCCTGGAACATGCGCGGGTTTCTGCCCAGCACATCGGCTTCGGTGTAGCCGGTCGTCCTGGTAAACGCACGGTTGACGTAGATGATGCGCGGGCCGGGTGCATCGAGCGGTTCAGCTTTGGTGACGAGGATCGCGTCGTTGGCGTTCTCTACCGAGCTTTCGAGCATGAGCAGCCGGTCCTCGGCCCTTTTGCGCTCGGTGATGTCTACGGTCACGCCATCCCAGAGAACGTCGCCGTTGGGCGCACGTTCCGGCTGCGAGGAAGTTTGCAGCCACTTGACCCGCCCGGACGGCAGAACGTGGCGGCCATCCCAGCGCACCGATTTCATGGTGGCAAGCGCTTCCGCCACCACCTTTTCTCGGCCCGCCCGGTCTTTCGGATGAATCAGCTCGAAATAGGCACCGGCGTTTGCCAGCAGCGTCGCTGGCTCGAGTTCCAGGATTTCCCGGCAGGCATCGCTGACAAAAAGAAACTCTGCGCTCCCATCGGCGCGCCGGACGAACTGGTAAACCATCCCCGGCGTGTTCTCGGCAATGCGCTTGTAACGGGCTTCGACCAGACGGAGCGCCTGCTCGGTCTGTGCCTGCAAGGCGATCTGGCGTTGCGAGCGCTGTTCGGTCAGCCGGGCTTCGATGGCCGCCGTGGTAATCGCGGCGAGCTGCGTGAGAGAATCGGCGTCAGAATCACTGAAAGTGCGTGGCACCACGTCAAGGACGCAGAGGGTGCCAAGATTCATCCCCGCGCTGGTCGTCAACGGCACCCCGGCATAGAAGCGGATGTGTGCGGGTCCGGTGACGACCGGGGCATTGGCAAAACGCTCATCAAGCGTGGCGTCCGGCACGATGAAAGGTCGGTTTTCGCGGATGGCGTAGGTGCAAAACGTCATTTCGCGCGGCATCTCGCTGGATTCCAGACCACGGCGCGATTTGAACCACAACCGGGCCTCGTCCACCAACGCAACGAGCGCGATGGGGGTACCGAAGAGCTTCGCGGCGAGCGCGGTAATCCGCTCGAACTCCGGTTCGGGCGGGGTGTCCAGTACGTGGTAGCCCTTTAGGGTCTGGAGACGGGCGGTTTCAGCAGGCGAGGTCGGATTGGGCATGTCGTGACGCCCGGCCTTCCCCACGTTTCGGGGGCCACCGGGTGCGCACGCAACATCCGAAGCGCCTCCCATTGAATCGCACAGATTCCGAGGGTTGATTGGGTTTATAACACGGCAGACTCCAAGGCGTGCTCGGCGCAACAACCGATTGGTGTCACCCGAAGGGGGGAATTTTCGCCTCGTGAACTCCGTGAGAAAACACCTTTTGCCGCTGGTGCGTCGATGACCGACAGACAGGCACAAGATTTGCCCAAAATCCTTTGACTTGTCTGACACGCCGCGTTCTCCGTGGACCCTGATTTTCCGAGTTGCGCGTGGTTGGTACTTACGGAGATTTATCAAACTCTTTTTTCCGTGTCCCAGCGATTCAGCACGGTTCCACGCTTGGCAAGACTCAGTCGTTTGTTGTCGAAAACCTCGCCGACCTGCTCCCTTGCTATCCTTACTTTCGCGTGATCCCACTGACCGATACTGCCTCGGACAATCCATCGACTCCTCGAAAGCTTCGCCTGCTCCTGGCGGAGGATGAACCCTCGACCCTGGAGTTCCTCGGCGAGATTCTCAGCCGGGAATACGACGTGTCGGCCTTCCTGACCGGGAAGCAGGCGTGGGCGGCGGCGCAGAACGCTCCCCCTGACGTGGTGCTCTCGGACTTGCATCTGCCGGATCTGGATGGCATCAGCCTCACTCGCAAATTGCGTGCAAATGCGGGCACGGCCGTTACGCCGATCATCCTGCTGACGGCGAGCAACAAAGTTGAAATGCTGCTCGAAGGATTGGAAGCGGGGGCGGACGATTTTTTGCTCAAACCATTCCGCCCACAGGAATTGCTGGCGCGTTTGCGTTCGATCCACCGCCTCATTGAAGTCCGTCGAATCGCCCTCGAACAAGCCGCCCAACGGGAAGCTGAAGCGGTCGACCAGGCCAAACACCGTTTCCTGGCCGCTTTGAGCCATGAATTACGGACGCCTTTAAACCCCGTGCGGTTCGCTATCTACCTCATGGGAAAGGAAAAGGGGTTGTCAGCTTCGACGCGTGATGGTCTGGAGATGATTCGCCGGAACGTGGACGCCGAAATAAACCTCATCGACGACCTGCTCGACATCAGCCGTATCGTCCACGGCAAGCTGGAGCTGAGCCTGTCATCCGCAGACCTGAACGACTGTCTCAGCCGAGCCTTGGAAGTTTCTCGCCCGGAGCTTGCTGCGAAAAGCATCGAGCTCACCGTGACCTTGAATGCTCAGCCGCAGACGCGGTCATGCGATGGAGCCCGACTGCAACAAGTTTTCGGCAAGCTGCTGCAAAACGCAGTGAAATACACACCAGCAGGAGGCCAGATCAGTGTGAGTTCCCGCGACGCTGGTGAAAGTGTCATCGTGGAGATCAAAGACAGCGGTTGGGGCATCGAAGCGGCGGCGTTGCTCAAGCTTTTCTCCCTATTCCAGCAAAGTGACCCGGATGAGGTCCGTCGCTACGGTGGTTTGGGTCTGGGTTTAGCCATCTCCCACGCCATCGTGGCCGCGCACGGCGGCGCGCTGAGCGCCACCAGCGCCGGGCGCAATCGGGGTGCAACCTTCAAGGTTGACCTGCCGACAACAAAAGTTGCGAGTCCCGCCTAGCCACCGATCGGCTGAACAACCGACAGCAAACTGTCGATCTTCTCCAGCAGTTGAGTAATGTTGAAAGGCTTTGCCAGATAATCATTTGCGCCGAGAGCTAGCAGGCGTTCACGGCTGTGCGTCGTGGCATCGGCGCTGAGCAACACCACCGGGACGTGACTGGTCAGAGGATCAGCCCGCAGTCCGATCAGCACCTCGTCGCCGTTCAAGCCAGGAAGTTGCAGGTCTAGCAGGATGATTTGCGGGCGTAGCTCACGGGCCTGCTGCAATCCGCTTTGTCCGTCCCGGGCCGAGAGAAAACGCCAGTGCGGACGCAAGCGAGCGATGACCATCGCCACCACTTGCACGTTGGAAGCGTTGTCTTCGATGTAAAGCAGACTCGCCGGCAAGGTTTGGTCCTGGTCTATTTCTGGTGCGCGGACGGCTCCTTGATCGGACACCGCCGTCATGACCGTATCGACCGCCACCGGTAACTCGACCCAAAACGTGCTGCCTTGGCCCAGCTCGCTTTCGACCCCCAGTGAGCCGTCCATGGCTTCGATCAAACGCCGCGAGACCACCAAACCCAAACCGGTGCCCTCTATTTCACCAAGCTCCTCGCCCAACCGCTCGAAGGGCACGAACAGACGGGCGATCCCTTCTTCAGAAATTCCTTGCCCGGAATCCTTGACCCTCACGCTGATGCGGTCAGGCCCGACCGGTTCGCAGGTCAAAAATACCTGACCTCCTTCGCGGTTATATTTGATGGCATTGGAAAGGAGGTTCAGGAGCACCTGACGCAAGCGTTGCTCGTCCGCGAGCACCGGGCGATGGCACGCCGGGTTCAACTCGATCGTGCAAGTGACCTGCCGGGCCTGGGCGATCCGCGCGACCATCCCGGCGCACTCGGGCAAGAGTCTGTCGAGCGACACCGGGACGATGTTCAAACTCAATTCTCCCGCTTCGACCCGGGCCAGATCGAGCACTTCATCGACCATCGCCAGCAAATGACGGCCTCCTTTGAGGATGTATCGCACCGCTTGATTGTCCTGCTCGCCGAGCGGGCTCATCTCGAGTACTTGGCCAAAGCCGAGAATCGCGTTGAGCGGAGTGCGCAACTCATGGCTCTCATGCGCGAGAGAAACTGGCTTTTAGCGAGGTTGGCCCGTTCGGCTTCTGCCTTCGCAGCGCGAAGCGCGGATTCCTGCTGCCTACTCTCGGTGACATCCACCGCGGTGGCGAGCCGCAGCCAACGGCCATCGGGCAAACGACCCAGGGTGACGCCGCAGACATCCCAGATGCGTTCCTCGCCATCGGCGCACCGGATGCGTCGACCCGGGTTTTCCAGGGCTCCGATGTGCTCCCAACTCCGGTCGAGGAAACGCCGCACTTCTTCCCTCTCGGTCTCGGTCGCGTACGCGAGTCCGAGCCACGCTTCCATCGTGCTGATCTGTTCGGGCAGGTAGCCTGTCATGTGGGTCCAGGCATCGTTGACCAGCAGCACCTCGCCGTCTTGAGTGTGCAACATCGTCGGGTACGGCGCGTGGACGCTCGCCAGTCGGAAGCGTTCTTCGCTCTCGCGGAGCGCCTCTTTGCGTTGCTCCTCCTCGGTCACGTCGATGATGATGCCATCACAAATGAGGCTGCCGTCCGCCAACTGTTCGGGCCGGGAATCGAAGCGCACCCAACGCAGTTCGCCCGTGGGGAGACAATGCCGCCCCTGCCAATGCAAGGGCGTGAGCGTCGTCTCGGCGGCGTCCATCGCCGTTCGCAGTCCCGGTCGGTCCTCCGGATGGATGGAGTCCAGCATCATCTCGGGGCGCGCCTGGATTTCGTGGGGTTCCACACCGTAAAGCGTGCGGCAACTTTCGCTGATGAACGGAATCGAGATGGAGCCGCCCGGATGAATCTGATACTGGTAGACGACGCCCGGAGTATTGGCGGCGATGCGAAGGTAGCGGGCTTCGACTACCCTGAGAGCATCCTCACTGCTCAAGCGTGCGATGGCGGACGCCAGGATGTTGGCCACCGCCTGGACAAAGTAAACGTCGTCCTCGGTGAATTCGCGCACCACCCGGGCGTAAGCGGCCAGAACTCCGTAACGCGGGACCGTCTGATCCTCATCGCCGATGGGGATGGTCATGCCACTCACCGCTTGCGCAGCTTTCGCCCAGGGTGGGGCGGTAAACCGACGCTCCTTGCGATAATCCATGATGACCACCGGTTTACCGGTCTGCACCACGAAGCCAGGGGTAAATTTGCGTCCGTCGGAAGCGGCTCTCTTGCCGCGCTCCTCTGGCGGTAGTTCCACGCCGGCCCGGGTGATCAGCTCCTTGCGTTCTTTCACGTGTTCGAGCACGCGGCAGATTTCCAGCCCCAATGTCCCGGCGACGATGGCGACCGCGTCATCGAGGAGTGCCTCGACCTTACCCTCGCTCAGGGCTTTCGCCCCGAACCTGGCCACCGCTTGCTGCTGTTGGGCCCGCGCTTGCAAGAGCTTCTCGGCGCTTTTGCGACGAGAAACGTCACGGACCAGCGCGAGCATCACCCGCCCCCCGTCGACTTTCACCACGCTCACCCGGGCTTCCGCCGCGAACACGCTGCCATCTTTGCGGCGGTAGAAGCTTTCGGCGGTCAACGCTTCGCCGGGAACCAATTCGGCCCAGCGCTTGGGCCCTTTGATTGGGTCGAAACCCACGTCGACATCGCTCATCCGCAAGTGCAGGAGTTCTTCGCGTTTGTAGCCGATTGCCTCGCAGGCGGCCGTGTTCACATCCAGGATGCGTTCGTCGAAATCGTACACGAACATCGCGTCACTGGCCTGTTCGACCAACTGGCGAAAGTGGCCATCCTGCCCCGGAGAAATTCCGCTGGCAGTCTCCGGTTGGATAGGCGCGCCGGGCAGAGCAGGCGTGCTCTCGGCCAACCCTCTGTCTGCATTCGAAACAGCTTGCGCCTCCTGGCGTTGTTGGAGCTCGGCACGCAATTCCTTGCCCACGCGGCGCAAAAGGAGTTCGTCTTCGGCCAAGGACGCCAACTCGACCAGCAGTTCTTGCTCGGCCAGGGTGAAATCCCGCGGCTGATAATCAAACAAGCATAACGCTCCCAGAGGATAGCCCTCGGGCGTCCGCAACGGCGCTCCGGCGTAGAAGCGTAATCCCGGCTTCCCTGTGACGAGCGGTTGTCGCGGAAACGTGGGTCGAGTGTCGTGTCTGGCACGATCATGACCTCGTCGCCCCACATCGCGTGAGCGCAGAACGATTGGTTCCGCGGCGTTTCCCGGATTTCCAGTCCCCGGATCGACTTGAACCATTGACGTTCGGCGTCCACCAAGGTCACCGCGGCAGCAGGCGTGCGAAACAGGCGGACGACCAGCGAAGTAATGTGCTCAAAGCCGGCTTCCGCCGGCGTGTCGAGAACGCCATAAGCATGGAGGGCAGCGAGACGCGAACTCTCGTCTTGGGACGCGGGG
>CATOGU010000065.1:0-18895 GCA_951799445.1 Pseudisothecium myosuroides | reverse complement strand
GCATCGACGTCCGCGACGAGGAGCACCCGTCCGGCGAGCACGACCTCGTCCCGGTCCCGCCGCCCGCCTGAGCGCGCCGACACGAGACGCCTACCCCTGGGTCCTGAACGCGTTGGTCACCGAGGCCGATCGGCGGCGTCGCCCGCGCCGCCGGCCGACGGAATGCCTCCGCTGTTCCTTTCCCGCTCTATACGCGGAGAAGGAACAGGGGAATGGCTCGCGGGAGGACTTGCCAGCTCCGCATCGACCTGCCTAGGATCTATCCCATGTGCCGAAATATCAGGACCCTCCACAATTTCGATCCACCTGCGAAGGAGAACGAGGTCGACGCGGCCGCGCTGCAGTACGTGCGCAAGGTCAGCGGCTACAGCAAGCCGTCGCAGGCGAACGCCGAGGCGTTCGACCAGGCCGTCGCCGAAATCGCCGAGGTCACCAACCGGCTGCTGGGGCGGCTGGTCACGGCGGCGCCGCCCAAGGACCGCGAGGTCGAGGCGGCCAAGGCTCGGGCCCGGTCGGCGGCGCGTTTCGCCGCCTAGCTCCGTTCCGCTGTTCCTTTCCCGGGCTATGCACGGATAAGGAACAGCGGAACGCGCTGGCGGGCTAGCCCTCCTGGGCCTGCGGGTCGGCGGCGGCTGGCGGGGCGGTCGCCGTTTCGGTGCGTCGCAGCAGCGTCGCCGCGACCAGGGCGCCGAGCCCGGCGAAGACGGCGGCGCCGATCAGGCTGCGGTGTAAGGCGTCGGCCTCGCCGCTGGCGCCGGCCAGGGCGATCGAGACGAGCAGCGCCAGGCCCAGCGCGCCACCCATCTCGCGCGCGGTTTCGAGGGCGCCGCTGGCGATCCCGGCCTCGTGGCCTCTGATCCCGACGAAGGCGGCGATCTGCGCCGCGACCTGGGCGAACCCGAGGCCGAAGCCGACCAGGCAGTAGGCGGGGAAGAGGTCGCCGAGGTAGCTCGCGCCGGCGCCGGCGCCGCGCCGCACCAGCAGGCCGGCGCCCTGGATCGCCAGGCCGGCGGCGAGCGTCCGCGCCGGGCCAACGCGGTCGATCACCCGCGGCGCCGGCACCGCCGAGACGGCGAGTGAGATGACAGCAATCGGGATCGTGCTCGAGCCGGCCGCCAGACGGTTGGGCTACTGCGCGGCGGTTCGCCGCTCGGCCGCCGGCCAGTCCGAGTAGCCGGTCTCATCGCCGCCGTACCAGTACTCTTCCGGCGCTTCGGCGAGCGGGGCGCCGCCCCGGATCCGCTCGACCAGGTCGGGGTTGGCGATGTAGGCGCGGCCGAAGGAGACGAGGTCGGCCTCGCCGCCGGCGAGCAGCTCCTCGGCGCCCTCGGGGTCGAGCTCGTTGTTGGCCATGTAGGCGCCCGGGGCGCGGCGGCGCAGCTCGGCGGCGTCGATCCCCTCGGGCCACTCGCGCGACTCGCGGATCAGCCCTTCCATCACGTGGGTGTAGGCGAGGCCGAGCTCACCGAGGCGGTCGAGGTAGGTGCCGTAGGTGCCGTGACGTCGCTGTCGAGCGGCGTCTCGCCTGGCATCGTCGTCGCCGGCGAGATGCGGATGCCGACCCGCCCGGCGCCCCACACCTCGACCACCGCGGCGGCCACCTGCAGCGGGAAGCGCAGCCGGTTCTCGAGCGAGCCGCCGTACTCGTCTTCGCGGTGGTTGGTGGAGTCGCGGAGGAACTGTTCGAGCAGGTAGTTGTTGGCGGAGTGGACCTCGACGCCGTCGAACCCGGCCTCCTGCGCGTTGGCGGCGGCGCGCCGGTAGTCGTCGACGATCGCCGGGATCTCCGCGGTCTCGAAGGCCCGCGGCATCTCCATGTCCTTCATCCCCTCGGCCGTGAACGCCTTCCCCTCCGGCTTGACCGCCGACGGCGCGCCCGGGGCCTCGCCGCCGTGCAGGTCGGGATGGGAGATCCGCCCGGTGTGCCAGAGCTGCAGCACGAAGCGCCCGCCGCGCTCGTGCACGGCCTCGACGACCGGCCGCCACGCCTCGACCTGCTCCTCCGACCAGATGCCGGGCGTCAACGCGTAGCCGACCGCCCCCGGCGAGATGTTGGTCGCCTCGGAGATGACCAGCCCAGCGTCGGCGCGCTGCGCGTAGTAGCCGGCCGCGTACTCCGGCACCCGCCCCTGCTCGTCGGAGCGACTGCGGGTCAACGGCGCCATCACGATCCGGTTCGGCAGCTCGAGCTCACCGACCGTGATCGGCTCGAACAGCCGGTCGAGGTCGCTCATGAGGTCCGGGTCCGGGGACTGCTGGGGAAGTTGTTCACCCCGGCGTCCTTACCCAGCCGGCCTCGATCTCAGCCCACGGCGGCGGCGCGCGACCCACCAGACGACGGCGGCGATGAGCGCGGCAGCAACCGCGTAGTCGAGGTAGCCGAGGTCGTGGCGCCAGTGTTCCCAGTTGGACCCAACGCCCTTGCCGAGCAGGGCCAGGGCGAGGACCCAGGGGATGCAGCCGGCGAGGGTGTAGGCGGTGAAGCGCCAGAAGGGCATGCGGGCGACTCCGGCCGGGAGGGAGATGAAGGTGCGGAGGAGGGGGAGCATGCGGGAGAAGAAGACGGTGGCGGCGCCGTAGCGGGCGAACCAGTCGTCGGCGCGCTGGAGGTGGCGGGGGTTGACGTGGATGAGGCGGTTGCGCTCGAGGAGGTCGAGGCGGCCGTAGTAGCCGACCGCGTAGGCGATCCAGGAGCCGGCGAGGTTGCCGAGGACGCCGGCGGCGACGACGCCGAAGAGGGTGAGTTCGCCTTTTGAGACGGCGAAGCCGGCGAAGAGCATGATCGCCTCGCTGGGGATCGGGATGCAGGCGCTCTCCAGGGTCATCAAGAGGAAGACGGCGACGACGCCGGCCGACCCGATGAATTCGGTGGCGACTTCGACGACCGGTTCGACGATCTTGTCGGAGAGGGTGGCGAGGAGGAGGGGGTGCATCGGCGCAGCGTGCCCGCGCCGCCTTAGACCCCGATGAGAGCGCCCTCCACTCGGCGGCTCTCACCGTGGGTTAAGCGGCGACGTCCAGGGTGCCGCGCCATGAACTCAACCCAGGCTCGCCGCATGCTCAACAAGGTCCCCGAGATCACCCTCTACTTCTGGGTGATCAAGATCCTCTGCACGACGGTGGGGGAGACCTTCGCCGACAACCTCAACGAAAACCTCGGCCTCGGCCTCAGCGGCACCAGCTACATCATGGGTGCCTGCCTCGTCGCCGTCCTGATCTTCCAGTTCCGCGCCAGGCGCTACGTCCCCGGGATCTACTGGCTCGCCGTGGTGCTGATCAGCGTCGTCGGGACCCTGGTCTCCGACAACCTGGTCGAAAACTACGGCGTCGCCCTGCAGACGACGACGATCGCCTTCGCGGCGATCCTGATCTGCGTGTTCGCCGCCTGGTATGCGAGCGAGCGCACCCTCTCGGTCCACACCATCTACACGACCAAACGCGAGTCCTTCTACTGGTTGGCGATCCTCTTCACCTTCGCCCTCGGCACCTCGGCCGGCGACTACCTCTCCGAGCAGCTCGAACTCGGCTACCTCGCCGCCCTCGCCATCTTCGCCGGCGCGATCCTGCTCGTCACCGTCCTCCACTTCGGCCTCAAGATGAACGCGATCCTCTCCTTCTGGCTCGCCTACATCCTGACCCGGCCGATGGGCGCCTCGATCGGCGACTACCTCGCCTCGCCGACCTCCGAAGGCGGCCTCGGGCTCGGCACCAACCTCACCAGCATCATCTTCCTCTCGACGATCCTGGCCTTGGTCGTCTTCCTGGCGGTGACCAAGCGCGACGTGATCGGGTCGGGGTCGGCGACCTCCGGTGTGCCTGATCACCCACAGGCAGGGGACAAGGAACACGGCAGCGGTTTGACCGGGGCGGCAACTGTGCCGGTGGCGGAGGGAGAGGGCTAGCTGCCGGTCCCTCCGAAGCGGCCGCCGAGGGCGGCGAGAGCGGCGCCGACGACGGCGTCGATCACGATCACCAGCGGCGGGAAGCTCCCCAGCGAGACCTTGGCGTCGGTGCCGGCGACGGCGTGGGCGAGCAGCACGCCGACCCCGTAGACGGCGCCGATGACGAGGCCGCGCAGGGCACCCGAGCGAGCGTCGGGATGCTCGAGCCCGGCCAGCACCGCGCCCAGCGCCGCGATCGCCGAGAGGATCCAATAGACGCCGGCCGACCAGCCGAGGACGACGCCGACGATCGCGCCGAAGACGAACGGCACGACGACGGCCAGCAGGATCTGGGCCTCGCGGCCGCGCTGGTTGAAGGGGATCGTCTCCGGCATCGCGGACTTCCTCAGGTCACCAGGTGCTCGACCAGCCAGCGGGCGTGGGCGAGCAGCCGTTCGGGCGAGTAGCGCTTCGGATCGGCAAGGACGAGGCGTCCATACTCGTCGGAGATCGCCGAGAGGACGCTGGCGGTCAGCTCCGGGTCGGGCGGGTCGGCGCCACCGGGTTTGAGGCCGGCGCGGACCGAGTGGGCGAGGCGTTCGAGGACCGTGGCGCGGCCGCGGAGGATGCTCTTGCGCAGGTTCGGCGGCGCTCCCTCCGGCGGCATCAGAACCAGCCGCCAGGTGTCCGGGTGGGCCTCGACGGCGTTGAGGAAGAGGCCGAGGCTCTCGAGCATCAGCTCGGTCGGGTCGCCCGCGGTCAGGTCGCGGAGCTGGGTCACCGAGACCTGCTCGCCGGCGGCCGCCATCTCGCGCCGCACCAGCGCCCGCAGCAGCCCGTCGAGGTCGCCGAAGTGCTCGTAGACGATCGGCCGCGAGATCCCGGCGGCGGTCGCGACCCCCTGGATCGAGGCGGTGCCGAAGCCGCTCTGGGCGACGATCTCGGCGGTGACGTCGAGGATCTGTTCGCGCCGCGCGTCGGCGGGCAGGCGCCGGCCCTTGCTCCTCGTCGTCCCCGGTCCCATTGACTTCATCCTACGACAGTGTAGGTTACGGCAGCGTAAGTTACGGTGATGTAGGGAGAGGGATATGGAAGAGCGAGAGGGACATCCGGGGATCGTGATCGTCGGCGGCGGATTCGCCGGCGTCGGCATGGCGATCCGCCTCAAGCAGCGCGGCGTCGAGGACTTCGTGCTGCTCGAGCGCGCCGAGTCGGTGGGCGGGACCTGGACCTACAACACCTATCCCGAATGCCGTTGCGACATCCCCTCGCACCTCTACTCCTTCTCCTTCGCGCCGAACCCGGAGTGGACCCAGACCTACTCGGCCCAGCCGGAGATCCGCGCCTACCTCGAGGACTGCGTCGAGCGCTTCGGGATCGGCGCCCACGTCCGCACCGGCGTCGCGCTCGAGGGCTCCGAGTGGAACGAGGCCGAGGGCCGCTGGCAGGTCGAGACCAGCGCCGGCCCGCTCAGCACCCGGGTCCTGATCAGCGCCATGGGGCCGCTGACCGAGCCGAAGCTCCCCGACGTCCCCGGGCTCGACGACTTCAAGGGCAAGCTGATGCACTCGGCCCGCTGGGACCACGATTACGAGCTGGCCGGGAAGCGCGTCGCCTCGGTCGGCACCGGCGCCTCGGCGATCCAGTACGTGCCGGCGATCCAGCCCGAGGTCGCCAAGCTCGTCGTCTTCCAGCGCTCGGCGCCCTGGGTCCTGCCGCACGGCAACCGCCCGATCTCCGGTCGCGAGCGGCGCCTCTTCCGCCGCCTGCCGCTGGCCCAGCGGGCGGTCCGGGCCGGGGTCTACCTCAGCCGCGAGCTCCTCGTCGTCGGGTTGGCGAAGGAGCGGCGGCTGATGCGGATCGTCAAGCGCGCCGCGCTCGCCCATATCGAGAAGTCGATCGCCGACCCCGAGCTGCGCGGCAAGGTGACGCCGAGCTACGCGATCGGCTGCAACCGGATGGTGCCGTCGAACCGCTGGTACCGGGCGCTCGGCAAGCCCAACGTCGAGCTCGTCGCCGGCGGCCTGACCGAGGTCCGCGCCAACTCCGTCGTCGGTGCCGACGGGGTCGAGCACGAGGTCGACGCGATCGTCCTCGGCACCGGCTTCCACGTCGCCGACCCGCCGGTCGGCGATCACCTGCGCGGTCGCGGCGGCAAGCTGATGAGCGAGGTCTGGGCGGGGCGGCCGCGCGCCTACCTGGGCACCTCGGTACCGGACTTCCCCAACCTCTTCCTGCTGCTGGGACCCAACACCGGCCTCGGTCACAGCTCGATGATCTACATGATCGAGGCCCAGATCGAGCACGTGCTGGCGGCGCTCGATTCGATGCGGAGCGCCGGCGCCGCGGCGATCGAGGTCGAGCCGCGGGCCTATGAGTCCTGGAACGCCGAGATCGACGCGCGTATGGCGCACACCGTCTGGGCGACCGGCTGTCCGAGCTTCTACATCGACGCCAGCGGCCGCAACGCGGTGCTGTGGCCGGACTGGACCTGGCGCTTCCGCCGCCGCGCCGGCCGCCTCGACCCGGCCGCCTACCGACTCTCCCTTGCCACCCCGAAGGCGGTTGCCGCGTGAGCGCGAAGCGGGTCATCATCACCGGCGCCGCCAGCGGCATCGCCGCCGCGACGATGGCCGAGCTTCGCGCCCGCGGCGCCACCGTCGTCGGTCTCGACCTCAACGCCGCCGGCACCGATCTGATCGCCTGCGATGTCCGCGACCAGGCCAGCGTCGACACCGCCGTCGCGGCGGCGATCGACCGGCTCGGCGGTGGCGTCGATGCCCTCGTCAACTGTGCCGGGCTGGCGACGCCGCAGAGCGCCGGCAGCGCCCCCGACGAGCGCGCGCTGGCGGTCCTCGACGTCAACATGGTCGGCCCCTGGCGGGTGGCGAGCGCGGCCCTGCCCGCCCTGCGCCAATCCCACGGCCGCGTCGTCAACGTCGCCTCGGGGATGGCCTACGTCGCCCTGCCCTTCGCCGCCGCCTACGCGATGAGCAAGCACGGTGTCGTCGCCTACTCGCAGGCGCTTCGGCTCGAGTTCGCGGGCGAGATCAACGTCACCACGGTGTACCCGGGCTACATCCGCACGCCGATCCACAAGGACTCGATCGAGTTCGGGCTGACGCTGTCGGGCAGCTCGCCGGAAGAGACGCTCGAGAGCGCCGTCGCGGCGCTCTGCAAGGCGGCGCTCGCGGCGAAGCCGCCGCGCGACATCGTCACCACCCGGACCGGCCGCTTCACGACCGCGCTCTCGCGCCACATGCCGGGGCGGCTGGTCGACCGCATCGTCCTCTCGCAGGTCCGCAAGGGCCTCGCGGGACAGAGCTTGGAGAAGGCGACGGGGCCGCTGGGTGGCTTCGTCGAACGAATGGGAGCTGGATCGCAAATGGGAAAACGGAGGAGAAAGTGAAGATCGCCAGACGTCTGCTCGTGTGCTTCGGAGTACTGGTCGTGGGGGCGCTCTTCGCGGCGCCGCTGGCCCTGGCCACCGAAAGCCAGAACATCATCGAACCGCAGAACACTCCTCCGAACGCCGAAGATGGCTGGCAGTCGGCGAACTGCACCGAAGACCAACCGGAACCGGGTGAATTCTGCTCGCCCGAGACGCCCAACCTGTACTTCAAACAGGCCGGCGGGCATCCCAACACCGGCTTCACGCAGTACATCATCAAGCACAAAGTCATCGTGCCGGGCAAAGTCGAACCGCTGCTCGAACCGAAAGCCTCGCGGACGATCAAAACCCTCCACGTCGAACTTCCCCCCGGCCTCACGGTCAACCCGCTGGCGACCGAACGCTGCACGCTCGCCGAATTCCAGAACATCGAAGGCGGCGAACACAAACCGCTCTGCAAACCGGGCACGATCGTCGGCTACGAGGAAGCGACCCTGGTGACGAACAACGGCACCGAAGGGGTCCCGCCGCTGGGAATCCCCGCCGGCTCGCCCGAAGGCGTCCGCGTGAACCCGATCGAAGGCTTCACCAAAGTTCCCGTCTACGCCCTCGTTCCCGCCTACGGCGAACCGGCTCTCAACGCCTTCATCATCGCCGGCGCCAAAGAAGTGTTCCTCGAAACCGACGTCGCCTGGCAGAGCGACTACCACGAGAGCTTCACGATCAAAATGCCGGAAAAAGCACCGCAGCCAGAAGCACCGTTCTCGACCCTGATCAGCCGCCAGGTCAGCTTCGGCAAAGCCGGCAACGGGACCTACATCACCAACCCGACCACCTGCTTCAACACCGAAGAATCGCCGTTCATGGGCGCCTACTCGGCGGCCTTCAAAGCCGAGTCCTACGGCGAAGAAGACCCCAGCTTCCCGACCGGCTCGACGGCGGTTCCGGCGGGCACCCCGGAAGGCTTGATCCCGACCGGCTGCATGAAGGTGCCGTTCGATCCCGGCCTGACCACGGAAGCCGGGACGACCGTGGTCGACTCGCCGGCGCCGGCGACGGTGCAGACGACGTTGCCGTTCATCGAAGGCGGCGAAACGATCTCGGAGTCCCACCTGCGCGACGCCAAGATCACCCTGCCGGCGGGGATGGGGCTCAACCCATCCGCCACCTCCGGTGACCTCGTTGCCTGCACCGATGCTCAGTTCCGGCAGTCGGGCACGCGGGCGCCGGTCATCTGTCCGGCGGCCTCGCGGATCGGCACCGTCGAAATCGAAACCCCGCCGTTGCCGACCGGCTCGCTCAAAGGTGCCGTCTACCTCGGCCAGCAGCTCAGTCGCGACCCGTCCTCGGGCGAAGAGTTCCGCATCTTCATCGATGCCGAGGCTCCTGCCCAAGGCATCTCGGTGCGGCTGATCGGCCACACCAAGGCCGACCCGGTCACCGGGCAGCTGACCACCGAAATCAACGAAAATCCGCAGACTCCGTTCACCTCGGTGAAGCTGCGCTTCGACGGCTCCCACAGCGTCCTGACCAGCCCGCCGACCTGCGCCAGGGCCGAATCGACCAGCACGATGGTGCCGTGGTCGACGCCGAACTCGACCAGGAACCCGAGCTCTGCCTTCACGCTCTCGAGCGTCCCCGGCGGCGGCACTTGCCCGACGACGCTGGCGGCCCGGGCCTTCGCCCCGAGCTACACGGCGGTGACCGAAAGCACCAAGGCCGCGGTCTACAGCCCGTTCAGGGTCCAGATCGGCCGCCCCGACGGCCAGCAGGAGCTGAAAGCGGTCGACGTGACCCTGCCGAAGGGTCTGACCGGCCGCCTCAAGGGAATCCCGTACTGCTCCGAGGAAGCGCTCGCCGCGGCGGCCCAGATGGCCGGCAAAGCCGAGCAGGCGACCCCGAGCTGCCCGGGCGAAAGCCTGATCGGCACCGCGGCCACGACGGCGGGGACCGGGACGTCGCCGCTGACCCTCACCGGCAACGTCTACCTCGCCGGTCCGTACAAGGGTGCGCCGCTCTCGCTCGCGGTGATCACGCCGGCGGTCTCGGGTCCGTTCGACCTCGGCACCGTCGTCGTCAGGGTCGCGCTGAACGTCGACCCGTTGACCGCCCAGATCAGCGCCGTCTCCGACGCCATCCCCGATGTCTTCGGCGGCGTCAAGCTCGATATCCGGGCGATCAATCTGAACCTCGATCGCAAGGGGTTCATGGTCAACCCGACGAACTGCGCGGCGGGCGCGACCAGCGGCACCATCAACGGCGGCGGCGCCAATCCGGCCAGCGCCGCGGCCTGGAGCTCCTACGCGATCTCGGCACCGTTCCAGGCGACCGAATGCAAGGGGCTCGGGTTCAAGCCCAAGCTCCACGTCCGGCTCCAGGGCCCGACGAAGCGCAACACGTACCCGCAGATCCGGGCGATCCTCGAAGCCAAGCGCGGCCAGGCAAACATCGCCCGCACGGCGCTGACCCTGCCGCACTCGCTGTTCCTCGAACAGGGGCACATCGGGACCGTCTGCATCAAACCGAAGCTGGCCGCCCACGAATGCCCGAAGGCCTCGGTCTACGGCTACGCCGAAGCGATCAGCCCGCTGCTCAGCAAGCCGCTGCGCGGCAAGGTCTACCTGGTGCCCTCCCAGCACAAGCTGCCCGACCTGGTGGCCGATCTGCGCGGTCAGGTGGAGATCCAGCTGCACGGGGTGATCAGCTCGAAGCACGGCGGTCTGAAGACGGTGTTCAACTCGGTCCCCGACGTGCCGGTGAAGAAGTTCGTCCTCAACATGCAGGGCGGGAAGAAGAGCCTGCTGGTCAACTCGACCGACACCTGCGCGACCGAGCAGACCGCCGTCCTCAACATCAAGGGGCAGAACGGCAAGGCGGTGAAGGACAACCAACTGCCGCTCAACATCGCTGCCTGCAGCGGTCACGGCAAGTAGCGCACGAGCGGCCGCCGGCGCGGTGCACCCAAAGCCACCGCGCCGGCACCTGTTCCCCAGGTAAGCCGTACCCCGCTCTCATCTGGCGTTCATGTTCGGCGACGAGGTTGTCGGCATGCACGTCTTGGTGGTCGAGGACGAGGTCAAGATGGCGGCGCTGGTCCGCCGCGGCCTCAGCGAGCAGGGATTGACGGTCGACGTCGCTCCCAGCGGCGAGGACGCGCTCGGGATGGCCCGCGCCTCGACCTACGACGCGATCGTCCTCGATGTGATCCTGCCGGGGATCGACGGCTTCGAGACCTGTCGCCAGATGCGCACCGAGGGGATCTGGTCGCCGGTGCTGATGCTGACCGCGCGCGGCGCGCTCGAGGACCGGGTCGCCGGCCTCGACGGCGGCGCCGACGACTACCTGACCAAGCCCTTCTCCTTCGCCGAGCTGCTGGCCCGCCTGCGTGCCCTGATCCGCCGCGGCCAGAGTGAGCGCCCGGCGGTCATCGCGGTCGGCGAGCTGCGCCTCGACCCGGCGGCCCGCGAGGTCTTCCGCGGCGAGGCCGAGATCGAGCTCTCGGCCAAGGAGTTCACCCTGCTCGAGGTCTTCATGCGCAGCCCCGGCCAGGTGCTGTCGCGGATGCAGCTGCTCGACCAGGCCTGGGAGTACGACTTCGAGCACCGCTCCAACGTGATCGAGGTCTACGTCCGCTACCTGCGCCGTAAGATCGACCAGCCATTCGGGATCACTTCGATCGAGACGGTACGCGGCGCCGGCTATCGCTTGCGAAAGGACGGCGGCCACTGAGCCGGATCTCGATCCGGCTGCGGGTGACGCTCGCCTTCGCGCTGGTGCTGGCGCTGATCTTCACGGCGACCGGCGGCTTCATCTACCTGCGGTTCAAGAACGAACTCGACAAGACGATCAACGCCGGTCTGCGCTCGCGCGCCAACGACGTCGCGGCGCTGGTCAAGGGGGCCGACTCCGGTCTCAGCCCGGGACAGCAGAGCCTGGTCGGCAAGACCGAGAGCTTCGCCGAGGTGCTCGACGCCCGCGGCCGGGTCTCCGACTCCTCGCTGGCGGTCGGCTCGCGCGACCTGCTGGAGCCTGCCGAGCTGCGCCGGGCCGAGGCCGGGCCGATCTTCCTCGACCGCGGCCCGCTGCCCGGCCTGCAGGACAACTCGCGCCTGCTGGCGGTGCCGGTGAGCGCGCGGGGGGAACGGCTGGTGATCGTCGTTGGCACCTCGACCGCCGCTCGCGACGACTCGCTCGGCGACCTGATCCAGCTGCTGCTGCTGGCCGGGCCGGCCGCCCTCGTGCTCGCTTCGCTGGCCGCCTTCGGGGCGGCGAGCGCGGCGCTGCGGCCGGTCGAGGCGATGCGGGCGCGGGCCGCCGACATCTCTGCCGCCGAACCCGACGGGCGCCTGCCGGTGCCGCCGACCCACGACGAGATCGCCCGCCTCGGCCACACCCTCAACGCGATGCTGGAGCGGCTCGGCGAGGCGCTCGAGCACGAGCGCGCCTTCGTCGCCGACGCCAGCCACGAGCTGCGCACGCCGCTGGCGATCCTCAAGACCGAGCTCGAGCTGGCGCTGGCCGAAGGCCGCTCGCCGGAGGAACTGCGGGCGGCGCTGGCCTCGGCGGCCGAGGAGACCGACCGCATCACCCAGCTCTCCGAAGACCTGCTGACGATCGCCCAGACCGAGCGCGGCGAGCTGCCGCTGCGGGTGACCCGCTTCCCGGTGCGCGAGCTCTTCGAGGGGGTCGGGCGCCGCTTCGGCCGGCGGGCCGGCGACGCCGGGCGGCAGATCGCGATCGAGGTGCCGGACGGCCTCGAGATCGACGCCGACCGCCTGCGCCTCGACCAGGCCGCCGGCAACATGGTCGACAACGCCCTGCGCTACGGCGACGGGACGGTGACGCTGCGGGCGGTGGCGGGGGAGGGCGCGATCGAGCTCCACGTCCTCGACGCCGGCGAGGGCTTCGACGCCGGCTTCCGCGAGCGCGCCTTCGAGCGCTTCAGCCGCGCCGCGCCGAGCAACCGCGACGGCGGCAGCGGCCTCGGTCTGGCGATCGTCGCCACGATCGCCAGCGCCCACGGTGGCAGGGCCGAGGCCGGCGGCGACGAAGGTGCCGACGTATGGATAACCCTGCCGCTCTCATCTGCCCTTAATCAGAGACCCCGAGGATCCGCCACCCGATGATCGCCGCCGTCGCCGAACCGATCTCCTACTTCCAGGCCGTCATCCTCGGTCTGATCCAGGGGATCGCCGAGCCGTTCCCGATCTCCAGCCTCGGCCACAGCGTGATCCTGCCGAGCGTCTTCGGCTGGAACATCCACCAGAACGACGACTACTTCCTCTCCTTCCTGGTCGCCACCCACTGCGCGACCGCGCTGGTCCTCTTCCTCTTTTTCCTCGAGGACTGGAAGCAGATCCTGCGCGGGCTCGGGCGCTCGATCCGCGCCCGCGGCCGCCTCGAGCCCGACGACAAATACGCCCGCCTCGGTTGGCTGCTGGTGATCGGCACGATCCCCGCCGGCATCCTCGGCCTGGCCCTCGAGCACGCGCTGCGCACGGTCTTCGCCTCGGCCCAGGCGGCGGCCGCGTTCCTGATCCTCAACGGCATCCTGCTGCTCGCCTTCGAGCGCCTGCGCAAGCGCCAGCCGGAGGCCGGCGACGGCGAGGGCGACTCCGACGGGCGCATCGCCAAGCTCAGCTTCCGCCAGGCGGCAGCGATCGGCACCGCCCAGGCGGCGGCGCTGATCCCCGGCATCTCGCGCTCCGGCGTGACCATGGGCGGCGGCCTGATGACCGGTCTCTCCAACGAGGACGCCGCCCGCTTCGCCTTCCTCCTCGCGACCCCGGTGATCGGCGCCGCCGGCGTCCTCAAGCTGCCCGAACTCTTCGGCTCGGCTGGCGACGGGGTGCGGGGCCAGGCGCTGATCGGCGCGATCGCCGCCGCTTTCACGACCTGGCTCGCGGTCAAATTCTTGGTCCGCTTCTTCCAGAGCAACCGCCTGACCCCGTTCGGGATCTACTGCATCGTCGCCGGCGTCGCCTTCAGCCTGATCATCGCCCTCTGACCCGCTCGCCGGGCGACCGGCGGGGCGGCCACGAGCGCTACTCGTAGCTCATCAGGTGCCAGATGAACCAGCCGACGCCCAGCATCGCGCTCACGGTCACCATCGACTTGGCCGCTTCGGCGGTGTCGGGTTCGATCATCCCCAGTCCGCCGAGCGTGAGGAGCAGCACCACCAGGCTCCACTGCCATCTCCAGTTGTAGGGATGCAGCGACTTCACTTGGCCGAGGATACGCCGGTCCAGAGCGCCTCCCGCCGATTTTTAGCCCCCTCTCACCTGGCGTGAGTTCGCATTTGGTGGCGGATAGCGCCACTAAATGCAGACTCACCGCGGCGCCGGTCGTCGAGGACGCTCAGTCGTCGACGATCATCAGCGTCGCGCCGCCGCTGGCGAAGTTGGCGACGTCGGCGCCCGCGGCAGTGCCCTCGGGAGTCGCCATTGCGGCCTCGAGGCTCGGGGCGTCGTCCGAAGTAGAGCTCGGCGACGAAGTAGTAGGGGGCGTCTGAGCCGTCCGGGGTGCCGAGCACTTTGCCGGCCTCGAAGCGGCGCAGGTTCGGGATCTTCAGCGCCAGCGGGGCGTGGGTCTCGGCGTAGTGCGCGTCGAACGCGGCGGGATCGTCGGGCTTGCCATAGGCGACCATGAGCTTGACCATCTGTGCTCCTCCTTCTCGGGTCCGTCGAGCCTATAGCGGCGCCGCCGCCCGGCCACCGGTCGGCTCGGGGCGGCCAATAGAGTCCGGCGGCGAGGAGACCTGGACCGTGTACACGTATGACCCGAGCGCCCTACCGCGACGTCTTCGAGCGCCGGCTCGGCTACCTCGCCGGGGTGGCGCGGAACGCCGAGCGCTTCGCCGCGCGGCCGGCGCTGAGCGAGGCGGCCGGCGGGCGCAGCTGGACCTACGCGGAGCTGTGGCGCGATGTCGAGCGGCTCGCCGGGACCTTCGCCGCCGGCGGCGTGCGGCCGGGGGAGCCGATCGTCTTCCAGCTCTTCAACGGGCCGGAGTTCGCGCTCTGCTGGCTGGCGGCGATGCGCCTCGGGCGATCGCCACGCCGATCAACTTCCGCCTCTCGGCCGGCGAAACCGCCCACGTGCTCGACGACTCGGCGCCGGCGGCGTTCGTCTTCGACGCCGAGCTGGGGACGACGGCGGGCAAGGCGCTGGCGCTGGCGTCTCACCAGCCCGGCTGGACCGCGGTGGTGGGGGAGGCGGGTGCCGACGGCGACGCGATCCGCTTCGACGACCTCCTCGCCACCGAGTCCGAGCCGCCGCCGCTCCCCGACCGCGACGCCTACGGCGAGACCACCCGCCTCTACACCTCGGGCACGACCGGGATGCCGAAGGGCGTCTCGCTCAACGACCTCGTCGAGGTGATGAGCGCCCACGACGTGATCATGCACTTCCCGCTCGGGCCCGACGACCGCACCCTCAACATGACCCCCTGGTTCCACCGCGGCGGCCTCTACTCGGGCGGTCCCAACCCGGTCTTCTACGTCGGCGCCGAGGCGGTGGCGCTGCCGGCCTTCGACGCCGCGGCGACGCTCGACCTGGTCGCCGCGCGCGAGCTGACCTTCCTGGTCGGCGCCCCCACGAATCTGGCGATGCTGGCCGACGAGCAGCACCGCGCCCCCCGCGATCTCGCCAGCCTGCGCGGCATCGTGACGATGGGGGCGCCGCTCGAGCGCGAGGCCTGTCTGCTCTACCAGGAGGTGCTGACCCCGCGGATCTTCAACGGCTACGGCACCACCGAGTCCTTCTGGAACACCTTCCTGCGACCCGGCGATCTGCCCGAGCACGCCGGCTCGGCCGGCCGCGCCTGCACCGACGACGACGTCGTCGTCGCCCGCCACGACGGCACCGCCGCCGACCCGGCCGACCCGGTCACCCGCGACGGCGAGGAGGTGGGGGAGGTCGTCGTCCGCACTCCCAAGGCGGGCTATGCCTACGTCAACCAGCCCGAGGAGCAGGCGGCGCGCTTTCGCGGCGGCTGGTTCCACAGCGGCGACCTGGCGACCTGGGACGCCGAGGGCTTCGTGACGATCGTCGGCCGCGGCGACGACATGCTCATCTCCGGCGGCGAGAACGTCCACCCGGTCCAGGTCGAGGCGGTGCTGAACGAGCACCCCGGCGTCGCCGACTCCTGCGTCGTCGGCATCCCCGACGAGCGCTGGGGAGAGCTGATCGTCGCCTACGTCGTGCCCGCCGCGGGCGCTGTCGACCTCGACGCCGCCGGGCTCGACGCGCACTGCCGAGCCCACCCGATGCTGGCCGCCTACAAGCGCCCGCGCGCCTACCGGCTGGTCGAGGCGCTGCCGATGACCGCGACCGGCAAGAAGATGCACTTCCGCGTCCGCGAGGGGGCGGTCGCCGACGACGCCGCCGGCCTGCTGGTCCGCCCGGACCGCGGGTGACGGTCGCAGCGCTCAGCCGACCGGCGCGGCGACGAAGCTGACGCGCTCGAGCTGGTGACGGTGAGCTTCCCGTCGACGAAAGTCTCTCGCGATACCAAGGCAGGCCTCCAGATCGGGTCCGGTCGGGGGTCCTGCGGCGGCCCATGAAGTGTCGCCGAGTACCGCGGGTGGTGGTCATCGCCCAGGCTCCGGTCGGCCGGCGTCTGATCGACTGCCCAAAGGGTACGCTCCGCGACGATGGACTGGCAGATCGAGTACAGCCCCGACGGCATGCAGGGTCCCTGGGAGCCGCAGGGGGTGACCGCCGCGCTCGGCCAGACCGAGGCGCTGGAAACTCTGCGCGGCGCGGCCGCCGGCGGTGCCCTGCCGTCGGGCTACTACCGCGTGCGCCCGGTCGACGAGGAGCGCTGGCGGATCTTCCGCTGGGGCGGCGGGCGGCCGCTTCGAGCTCGCCTACGGGTAAGGGTCAAAAAGGGGGCTCAGAGGGCCCGTGGATGGCGCGAAATTGCAGCGGTTTCGAGACCGGGACGAAGTAAGACCTCCCGGCCTGCCACACTGCAGTTCGTGAGCACCGACGTGACCTACTCGCTGGACGGGCAAACCGTCACCAGCGACGAGTTCTTCGACCGCATTGCCGGCGGCGGTCGACAGCGCGAAGTGCAGGAAGCGATGGCCCGCATCGAGGGCGTCGTCTGCGAGGTCCACGGCCAGCAACGCGACCGTTGCCGAGGTCGATCAGACGCCGAACGGATTCGGCTTCACGATCTCCGGCTGCTGCGACGACGTGATCGACCGCGCTTACGAGAGCGCCGCGACGCTCGAGCCCGCCGGCTCTATTCCCACCGCACGCTGACCTCGGCTGCGGCCAGCTCCTCGAAGTAGCGCCGGCCGAGTCGAAACGACCCTGCCGTGAAGAGCCGGTAGGCCGGGTTCCAGAGCGCCACCCAGGCGATCACGACGAACGACTGGCCGATCAGCACCTCGACGCTGCCCTCGCTGGCGCCGATGTCGACGATGCCGGCGGCGATCAGCGCGGCGAAGAAGACGACGATGCCGATCCGCGTGTCGCGCAGGCGCAGGCTCCGGCGGATCCAGTGGTGGCGGGCGTCGACGCTCATCGTCGCCATGTCGGCCCGCACCGCCGCCGCGATCGCCGCCTCGCTGCCCTCGTGGCGCTCGCCGGCGGGCAGCGTCACCGCGATCACCGGCGGGTCCTCGGCGTCGCCGCGGATCTCGGCCCAGCCGTCGACGATCCGCTCGCGGGCCTCGTCGCTCAGCGGCCTGGCGGCCAGCGGCGCCGCGCTCCAGGGGTCGAAGAGCGCGTCCAGCGAAGGGGCCCCTGATCGCGATCTCGCTCACCCCGGAGTTGTAGCGTGGGCGGCTCGATGCTGGCGATCACGCTCTTCACCGACCCCGCCTGCCCGTTCGCCTTCTCGGCCGAGCCGCAGCGGCTGCGGCTGCGCTGGCTCTACGGCGACGGGCTCGAGTGGCGGACGCGGATGATCGTCCTCACCCGCGAGGACGGCGAGGCCGAGAAGCTGGCCGGCGGCGCCGGCGGCCTGCAGCGCAAATACGGGATGCCGATCCACCCGGGGCCGCTGCCGCGCCCGGCCTCCTCGGAACCGGCCTGCCGGGCGGTCGTAGCGGCGCGCCTCAACGCCCCCGCCGCGGTCGAGGAGCTGCTGCGGGCGCTGCGGGTGCGGACGATGGCCGGCGGGCTGCTCGACGACCCGGCGCTGATCGACGCGGCCGCCGGTGACGCCGGCATCGACCCGGCCGCGCTGGCCGGCTGGGTCGCGAGCGAGGAGACGGCGCGGCGCTGGAGGACGACGCCCGGGCGGCGCGCTCGCCGGCCCCGGCCGCCCGCGCCCCTCGACCACAAGCTCGGCGGGCCGCCCGAGGAGCGCCGCTACACAGCGCCCAGCTACGAGATCCGCGCCGGCGAGGGCGCCGCGGACGGCTACGGAGGCGGCCACGGCGACAGTGACGCGGAGCCCTTCGTCCTGCCCGGCTTCCAGCCGGTCGAGGCCTACGAGGTGGCGGTCGCCAACCTCGCTCCCGACCCTCGAGCGGCGCCCGGCGCCGGACGGGGTGGGGGAGCTGCTCGAGTGGGCGCCCTACCCGCTGGCCACCGCCGAGGTGGTGGCGATCACCGGCCTCGACGAGGCCGTCGCCCGCGCCGAGCTGGCGCGGGCCGCCGAGCCGATCGCCGCCGGCGCTGACTTCTACTGGCGCCCGCGGGGCTAGCGCCCGGCGACCACGGGGGCGGCGCCGACCTCCTCCAGCAGCGTCCGCAGGGTGCGGCGGCCGCGGTGGTGGAGGCCGTGGATCGAGCTCTCGGTCTTGTTGAGGGTGCCGGCGATCTCCAGCGGCGAGAGGCCGACGACCGTGGCGCAGCACGAGGACCTCGCGCTGGTCTGAGGGCAGTTCGTCGAGCGCTTCGCGCAGGTCGCGTCCCTTCTCGATCCCTTCCTGGACGCTGCCGGTGTCGCTGACCCTGACCTCTTCGGTCGGAATCGCGCGGCGGGCGCGGAGGAAGTCGAGCGAGGCGTTGCGCGCCACCCGCATGATCCAGGCCGAGAACGGCACGCTCTGCTGCTCGTAGCGTTTGATCGCCGTCATCATCTTGGCGAAGACGTTCTGAGTGATGTCTTCGGCCTCGTTGCGGTCTCGGACGAAGCTCGTCACGTAACGCAGGACATCGTCGGCGTAACGGACATAGAGGAAGTGCAGACCCTCCGGATCACCTGCCTTTGCCTGAACTACAGCCTTCTGAACGAGACGGCTGTCGGTCGCGGCACCTGCTGCGCCCTTGGGCGAACTCATGTGATTCTCCTGCACGCTCACCGCGTGCGGATGCTGCTGGTTGCTCCCAGGTTCGGCGCCCTTCTTGACCTGGTCAGACCGGGTCGGGAGGAGTTAGTTCGCCGGCAGCTCCGGTTTAGGACCGTCGTTGCGGGTAAGAGAATGAGGTCGAATGTCGTACTTGTCAAGCACGTCCGGCAATTGAGATTCAGTCGCTTCGCCGGGTCGGGAGCCTTGCACGGGATATGGCAGCCCAATGCACAGGTTCGCTCTAGTTTGAAGTAAGTACGAGCCTCGGCGGACCGTAAAAGAACCTCGGATACAGGGAGTTTCTTAGACGTGAGGGTGGTTCTGGGACCAATTGCGCGAAGCGGGATCGAGGCTCATCTGGGCTGCGATCTGGA